>JAVTVJ010004940.1:0-18171 GCA_034509425.1 Eopsaltria australis | reverse complement strand
AAACTGGGGGGCAGAGTCCTCTTTCTCAGAGGAAAAGGAACACGTTTTGTGTCCCGGCCCGAAGGCACTGTGCTCCCGGCTGCCTCTTCAAATTCCGTAAGGATCAAGATTCCTCGCAGACCCAAGCTGCCACCGACTAGGACCCTGGCTGCATTTGCAAGGCCAAAACCCTCCTCCAAACTGACATCAAGAAAGTGGGGGGCAGAGTTCTCTTTCTCAGAGAAAAGGGACACTATTTGCGTCCCGGCCCTAAGGCACTGTGCTCCTTGCTGCCTCCTGAAAATGCGTATGGATCAAGATTCCTCGCAGACCCAAGCTGCCACCGACAAGGACACTGGCTTTCTTTGCAAGGCCAAAATCCTCCTCCAAACTGACATCAAGAAACTGGTTGGCAGAGTTCTCTTTCTCAGAGAAAAGGGACACTTTTTGTGTCCTAGCCCTGGGGCACTGTGCTCCCGGACGCCACCTGAAATGCCGCAGGGATCAAGATCCTTCCCAGACCCAATCTGCCATCAACTAGAACTCTGGCTGCAATTGTAGGTCTAAATGCCTCCTAAAAACTGGCATCATGGATCTGGGAGACTGAGTTTTCTTTACATGGAAAAGGGCAATTGTTTGTGTCGAAGGCCACATATCGGGGACTTTACTGTCGCATGCTGAAACTCGGCATGGATTAAGATTCCTCGCAGACCCAAGCTGCCACGGAAGAGGACCCTGGCTGCCCTTCGAGGACCAAAACCCTCCTCCAAACTGACGTCAAGAAACTGGGGGGCAGAATTCTCTTTCTCAGAGAAAAGGGACACTTTTTGTGTCCCGGCCCTAAGGCACTGTGCTCCCGGACGCCACCTGAAATTCCATATGGATCAAGATTATTCGCTGACGCACGCTGACATCAACCAGGACTCTGTTTGCATTTGTAGGGCTAAAACCCTCCACCAAAATGACATCAAGAATCGGGGGTCCTAAGTTTTCTTTCACGTGGAAAAGTGCCATCATTTGTATCGTAGGCCCCATGTCTAGGAGTCGACAGCCGCCTCTTCATATTCCACATGGAGCAAGATCCCTCACAGACCCAAGCTGCACCGACAAGACCCTGGCTGACCCTTACAGGGCCCAAAAAACCCTCCTCCAAACTGACATCAAGAAACCGGGGGGCAGAGTTCTCTTTCTCAGAGAAAAGGGACACTTTTTGTGTCCCGGCCGTAAGGCACTCTTCCCCTCGTACGCCACCTGAAATGCCACATGATTCAAGATCCTTCCCAGACCCAAGCTGCCATCAACTAGAACTCTGGCTGCAATTGTAGGGCTAAATGCCTCCTAAAAACTGGAATCATGCATCTGGGGGACTGAGTTTTCTTCCACGTCGTAATGCGCCATTGTTTGCATCAAAGGCCACATATCTCGGAGTTGACTGCCTCATGCTGAAATTCCGCACAGATTAAGATTCCTCACAGAACCAAGCTGCCACCGACAAGGACCCTGGCTGCCCTTGCAGGGCCAAAACCCTCCTCCAAACTGACATCAAGAAAGTGGGGGGCAGAGTTCTCTTTCTCAGACGAAAGGGACACTTTTTGTGTCCCGGCCCTAAGGCACTGCGCTCCCTGCTTCCTCCTGAGAATCCGTATGGATCAAGATTCCTCGCAGACCCAGCCTGCCACCAACAAGGACCCTGGCAGGCAATTGTAGGGTTTATGCCTCTAAACAACTTGCATCATTGGATCTGGGGGAACTGAGTTTTCTTTCAACCCGGTAAAAGCGCCATTGTTTGAATCGGAAGGCGCCATCTTCTGTGATTTGACAGCCGCTTGCTGAAATTCCGCAAGGATTAAGATCCCTCGCAGACCCAAGCTGCCGCAACAAGGACCCTGGCTGCCCTTGCAGGGCCAAAACCCTCCTCCAAACTGACATCAAGAAACTGGGGGGCAGAGTCCTCTTTCTCAGAGGAAAAGGAACACGTTTTGTGTCCCGGCCCGAAGGCACTGTGCTCCCGGCTGCCTCTTCAAATTCCGTAAGGATCAAGATTCCTCGCAGACCCAAGCTGCCACTGACTAGGACCCTGGCTGCATTTGCAAGGCCAAAACCCTCCTCCAAACTGACATCAAGAAAGTGGGGGGCAGAGTTCTCTGTCTCAGAGGAAAGGGACACTATTTGCGTCCCGGCCCTAAGGCACTGTGCTCCTTGCTGCCTCCTGAAAATGCGTATGGATTAAGATTCCTCGCACACCCAAGCTGCCACCGACAAGGACACTGGCTTCCTTTGCAAGGCCAAAATCCTCCTCCAAACTGACATCAAGAAACTGGTTGGCAGAATTCTCTTTCTCAGAGAAAAGGGACACTTTTTGTGTCCCGGCCCTAAGGCATGCTGCTCCCGGACGCCGCCTGAAATGCCGCATGGATCATGATCCTTCCGAGACCCAAGCTGCCATCAAGTAGAACTCTGGCTGCAATTGTAGGGTTAAATGCCTCCTAAAAACTGGCATCATGGATCTGTGAGACTGAGTTTTCTTTCATGCAGAAAAGCGACATTGTTTGTATCGAAAGCCCCATGTCTGGGAGTTGACAGCCGCTTGCTGAAATTCCGCATGGATTAAGATTCCTCGCAGACCCAAGCTGCCGCCAACAAGGACCCTGGCTGCCCTTGCAAGGCCAAAACCCTCCTCCAAACTGCCATCAAGAAACTGGGGGTCAGAGTTATCTTTCTCACAGAAAAGGGACACATTTTGTGTCCTGGCCATAAGGCACTGTTCTCCCTGCTTCCTCCTGAAAATGCGTATGGATTAAGATTCCTCGCACACCCAAGCTGCCACCGACAAGGACCCTGGCTGCCCTTGCAGGGCCAAAACCCTCATCCAAACTGACATCAAGAAACTGGGGGCAGAGTCTCTTTCTCAGAGAAAAAGGACACCATTTTGTGTCCTGGCCCTAAGCACTGTTCTCCCCTGCTGTCTCTCAAATTCCTATGATCAGATCCCGCAGACCCAAGCTGCCACCGACAAGCGACCCTAGCTGCCCTGCAAGCCAAAACCCTCCTCCAAAACTGCATCAATGAACTGGGGGGCAGAGTTCTCTTTCTGACAGAAAGGAATACGTTGTGTCCCGGCCCTAGGTCAACTGTTGCTCCAGGACGCCTGCTGAAATTCCGCATGGATCAAGACCCCTCGTAGACCCAAGCTGCCACCGACAAGGACCCTGGCTGCCCTTGCAGGGCCAAAACCCTCCTCCAAACTGACATCAAGAAACTGGGGGGCAGAGTTTCCTTTCTCAGAGAAAAGGGACACTTTTTGTGTCCCAGCCCTAAGGCACTCTGCTCCCAGACGCCACCTGAAATGCCGCACGGATCAAGATCCTTTCCCAGACCCAAGCTGCCATCAACTAGAACTCTGGCTGCAATTGTAGGGCTAAATGCCTCCTTAAAACTGGCATCATGGATCTGGGGGACTGATTTTCTTACATGGAAATGGGGCAATGTTTGTATCGAAGGCCACATAGCGAGCGAATTACTGTCGCACGCTGAAATTCGGCATGGATTAAGATTCCTCGCAGACCCAAGCTGCCACCGACAAGGACCCTGGCTGCCCTTCGAGGGCCAAAACCCTCCTCCAAACTGACATCAAGAAAGTGGGGGGCAGAGTTCTCTTTCTCAGAGAAAAGGGACACTTTTTGTGTCCCGGCCCGAAGGCACTGTGCTCCCGGACGCCACCTGAAACTCCGTTTGGATCAAGATTATTCGCTGACGCACGCTGACATCAACCAGGACTCTGGTTGCATTTGTAGGGCTAAAACCCTCCACCAAAATGACATCAAGAATCGGGGGTCCTAAGTTTCCTTTCACGTGGAAAAGTGCCATCATTTGTATCGTAGGCCCCATGTCTAGGAGTCGACAGCTGCCTCTTCATATTCCACATGGAGCAAGATCCCTCACAGACCCAAGCTGCCACCGAGAAGGACCCTGGCTGCCCTTGCAGGGCCAAAACCCCTCCTCCAAACTGACATCAAGAAACTGGGGGGAAGAGTTCTCTTTCTCAGAGAAAAGGGACACTTTTTGTATTACAAGCTCTAAGGCACTGTGCTCCCGGTTGGCCGCCACAAATGCCCGCATGGATCAAGATTCTTCCCAGTTGCGGCTGCCATCAACTGGGAACTCTGAAAACGCAGTGTAGAGATTTCGTACCTCTAAAAACTGGCATCATGGATCTGGGGACTGAGTTTTCTTCCACATGGAAAACTGGCTGTTGTTTGTATCGAGAGGCCAGTTGGCATCTGGGACTTTACTGCAGCATGCGGAAATTCCGCATGGAGCAAGATCCCTCACAGACCCAAGCTGCCACCGACAAGGACCCTGGCTGCCCTTGCAGGGCCAAAACCCTCCTCCAAACTGACATCAAGAAACTGGGGGGCAGAGTTCTCTTTCTCAAAGAAAGGGGACACTTTTTGTGTCCAGGCCCTAATGCACTGCGCTCCCTGCTTCCTCCTGATATTCCGTATGGATCAAGATTCCTCGCAGACCCAAGCTGCCACCGACAAGGACCCTGGCTGCCCTTGCAGGGCCAAAACCCTCCTCCAAATGACATCAAGAAACTGGGGTGCAGAGTTCTCTTTCTCAGAGAAAAGGGACACTTTTTGTGTCCCGGCCCTAAGGCACTGTGCTCCCTGACGCCACCTGAAATTCCATATGGATCAAAATTATTAAGCTGGCCTTAGGCTGCATCAACCGGGACTCACGGTTTGCATTTGCAGGGAGCTAAAACCCTCCCACCAAATCAGCGTCAAGTATGTGTAGGGTCCTAAGTTTTCTTTCACGTGGATAAGTGCCATCATTTGTATCGTAGGCCCTATGTCTGGGAATCAACTGCCGCCTCTTCAAATTCCGCATGGAGCAAGATCCCTCACAGACCCAAGCTGCCACCGACAAGGACCCTGGCTGCCCTTGCAGGGCCAAAACCCTCCTCCAAACTGACATCAAGAAACTGGGGGTCAGAGTTATCTTTCTCACAGAAAAGGGACACATTTTGTGTCCCGGCCCTAAGGCACTGTACTCCCTGCTGTCTCTTCAAATTCCGTATGGATCAAGTTTCCTCGCAGACCCAAGCTGCCACCGACAAGGACCCTAGCTGCCCTTGCAAGGCCAAAACCCTCCTCCAAACTGACATCAAGGAACTGGGGGGCAGAGTTCTCTTTCTGACAGAATAGGAATACGTTTTGTGTCCCGGCCCTAAGGCACTGTGCTCCAGGACGCCTCATGAAATTCCGTATGGATCAAGATTCCTCACAGACAAAAGCTGCCACCGACAAGGACCCTGTCTGCCCTTGCAGGGCCAAAACCCTCCTCCAAACTGACATCAAGAAACTGGGGGGCAGAGTTCTCTTTCTCAGAGAAAAGGGACACTTTTTGTGTCCTGGGCCCTAAGGCACTCTGCTCCCTGCTGCGTCTTCAAATTCCGTATGGATCAAGATTCCTCGCAGACCCAAGCTGCCACCGACAGGGACCCTGGCTGCCCTTGCAGGGCCAAAACCCTCCTCCAAACTGACATCAAGAAACTGGGGGGCAGAGTTCTCTTTCTCAGAGAAAAGGGACACTTTTTGTTTCTCGGCCCTAAGGCACTGTGCTCCCTACTGCCTCCTGAAATTCGTATGGATTAAGATTCCTCGCAGACCCAAGCGGTAACCGACAGGGACCCAGGCTGCCATTGCAGGGCTAAAACCCTCCTCCAAACTGACATCAAGAAACTGGGGGGCAGAGTTCTCTTTCTCAGAGAAAAGGGACACGTTTTGAGTCCCGGCCCTAAGGCACTGTGCTCCTTGCTGCCTCCTGAAATTCTATATGGATCAAGATTCCTCGCACACCAAAGCTGCCACAATAAAGAGCCCTGGCTGCCCTTGCAGGGCCAAAACCCTCCTCCAAACTGACATCAAGAAACTGGGGGGCAGAGTTCTCTTTCTCAGAGAAAAGGGACGATTTTGTGCCCCGGCCCTAAGGAACTGTGCTCCTTGCTGCCTCCTGAAATTCCGCACGGATCAAGATTCTTTGCAGACCCTAGCTGCCACCGACAAGGAACCTGGCTGCCCTTGCAAGGCCAAAACCCTCCTCCAAACTGACATCAAGAAACTGGTTGGCAGAGTTCTCTTTCTCATCGAAAAGAGACACTTTCTGTGTCCCGGCCCTGGGGCACTGTGCTCCCGTACGCCACCTGAAATGCCGCATGGATCAAGATCCTTCCCAGACCCAAGCTGCCATCAACTAGAACTCTAGCTGCAATTGTAGGGCTAAATGCCTCCTATAAACTGGCATCATGAATCTGGGAGACTGAGTTTTCTTTACATGGAAATGGGCAATTGTTTGTATCGAAGGCCACTTATCGAGGAAGTCACTGTCGCATGCTTAAACACGGCATGGATTAAGATTCCTCGCAGATCCAAGCTGCCACCGACAAGGACCCTGGCTGCCCTTCGAGGGCCAAAACCCTCCTCCAAACTGACATCAAGAAAGTGGGGGGCAGAGCTCTCTTTCTCAGAGAAAAGGGACACTTTTTGTGTCCCGGCCCTTGGGCACTGTGCTCCCGGATGCCACCTGAAATTCCATATGGATCAAGATTATTCGCTGACGCACGCTGACATCAACCAGGACTCTGGTTGCATTTGCAGGGCTAAAGCCCTCCACCAAAATGACATCAAGAATCGGGGGTCCTAAGTTTTCTTTCACGTGGATAAGTGCCATCATTTGTATCGTAGGCCCCATGTCTAGGAGTCGACAGCTGCCTCTTCAAATTCCGAATGGAGCAAGATCCCTCACATACCCAAGCTGCCACCGAGAAGGACCCTGGCTGCCCTTGCAGGGCCAAAACCCTCCTCCAAACTGACATCAAGAAACTGGTTGGCAGAGTTCTCTTTCTCAGAGAAAAGGGACACTTTTTGTGTCCTAGCCCTGGGGCACTGTGCTCCCGGACGCCACCTGAAATGCCGGAGGGATCAAGATCCTTCCCAGACCCAATCTGCCATCAACTAGAACTCTGGCTGCAATTGTAGGTCTAAATGCCTCCTAAAAACTGGCATCATGGATCTGGGAGACTGAGTTTTCTTTACATGGATAAGGGCAATTGTTTGTGTCGAAGGCCACATATCGGGGACTTTACTGTCGCATGCTGAAACTCGGCATGGATTAAGATTCCTCGCAGACCCAAGCTGCCACGGAAGAGGACCCTGGCTGCCCTTCGAGGACCAAAACCCTCCTCCAAACTGACGTCAAGAAACTGGGGGGCAGAATTCTCTTTCTCAGAGAAAAGGGACACTTTTTGTGTCCCGGCCCTAAGGCACTGTGCTCCCGGACGCCACCTGAAATTCCGTATGGATCAAGATTACTCGCTGACGCAAGCTGCCATCAACCAGGACTCTGGTTGCATTTGTAGGGCTAAAAACCTCCACCAAACCGACATCATGAATCTGGGGGCCTAAGTTTTCTTTCACGTGGAAAAGTGCCATCATTTGCATCAGAGGCCCCATGTCTAGAAGTCGACTGCCGCCTCTTCAAGTTCCGCATGGAGCAAGATCCCTCGCAGACCCAAGCTGCCACCGAGAAGGACCCTGGGCTGCCCTTACAGGCCAAAACCCTCCTCCAAACTGACATCAAAAACCGGGGGCAGAACTTCTCTTTCTCAGAGAAAAGGGACACTTTTTGTGTCCGGCCCCTAAGGCACTGTGCTCGCGAGGACGATCGCCGAATATGCCGCATGGATCAAGATCCTTCACACCCAAGCTGCCATCAATAGAATCTGGCTGCAAATTGTAGGGCTAAAGCCTTCCTTAGTGGCATCATGCATCTGGGGGACTGAGTTTTCTTTCACATGTAAATGCGCCATTGTTTTTATCGAAGGCCACTTATCTGGGACTTTACTGCCGCATGCTGAAATTCCGCATGGATAAAGATTCCTCACAGACCCAAGCTGCCACCGACAAGGACCCTGGCTGCCCTTGCAGGGCCAAAACCCTCCTCCAAACTGACATCAAGAAACTGGGGGTCAGAGTTATCTTTCTCAGAGGAAAGGGACACTTTTTATGTCCCGGCCCTAAGGCACTGTGCTCCTGGATGACACTTGTAGTACCGCACGGATCAAGATCCTTTCCAGACACAGGCTGCCATCAACTAGAACTCTGGCAGCAATTGTAGGGTTTAATGCCTCCTAAAAACTGGCATCATGGATCTGGGGGACTGAGTTTTCTTTCACCCGGAAAAGCGCCATTGTTTGAATCGAAGGCGCCATCTCTGTGATTTGACAGCCGCTTGCTGAAATTCCGCAAGGATTAAGATCCCTCGCAGACCCAAGCTGCCGCAACAAGGACCCTGGCTGCCCTTGCAGGGCCAAAACCCTCCTCCAAACTGACATCAAGAAACTGGGGGGCAGAGTCCTCTTTCTCAGAGGAAAAGGAACACGTTTTGTGTCCCGGCCCGAAGGCACTGTGCTCCCGGCTGCCTCTTCAAATTCCGTAAGGATCAAGATTCCTCGCAGACCCAAGCTGCCACTGACTAGGACCCTGGCTGCATTTGCAAGGCCAAAACCCTCCTCCAAACTGACATCAAGAAAGTGGGGGGCAGAGTTCTCTGTCTCAGAGGAAAGGGACACTATTTGCGTCCCGGCCCTAAGGCACTGTGCTCCTTGCTGCCTCCTGAAAATGCGTATGGATTAAGATTCCTCGCACACCCAAGCTGCCACCGACAAGGACACTGGCTTCCTTTGCAAGGCCAAAATCCTCCTCCAAACTGACATCAAGAAACTGGTTGGCAGAGCTCTCTTTCTCAGAGGAAAGGGACACTTTTTGTGTCCCGGCCCGAAGGCACTGTGCTCCCGGACACCACCTGAAATGCCGCATGGATATAGATCCTTACCAGACCCAAGCTGCCATCAACAAGAACTCTGGCTGCAATTGTAGGTCTAAATGCCTCCTAAAAACCGGCATCATGGATCTGGGGGGCAGAGTTCTCTTTCACATGGAAAAGCGCCATTGTTTGTATCGAAGGCCACATATCGGGGACTTTACTGTCGCATGCTGAAACTCGGCATTGATTAAGATTCCTCGCAGACCCAAGCTGCCACCGAGAATAACCCTGTCTGCCCTTGCAGAGCCAAAACCCTCCTCCAAACTGACATCAAGAAACTGGGGGGCAGAGTTCTCTTTCTCAGAGAAAAGGGACACTTTTTGTGTCCCGGCCCTAAGGCACTGTGCTCCCGGACGCCACCTGAAATTCCGTATGGATCAAGATTATTCGCTGACGCAAGCTGACATCAACCAGGACTCTGGTTGCATTTGTAGGGCTAAAACCCTCCACCAAAATGACACCAAGAATCGGGGGTCCTAAGTTTTCTTTCACGTGGATAAGTGCCATCATTTGTATCGTAGGCCCCATGTCTAGGAGTCGACAGCCGCCTCTTCAAATTCCGCATGGAGCAAGATCCCTCACAGACCCAAGCTGCCACCGACAAGGACCCTGGCTGCCCTTGCAGGGCCAAAACCCTCCTCCAAACTGACATCAAGAAACTGGGGGGCAACTTCTCTTTCTCAGAGAAAAAAGGGAACACTTTTGTGTCCGGCCCTAAGGCACTGTGCTCCGGACGCCGCCTGAAAGCCGCATGGATCAAGATACCTTGCCCACAACCCCAAGGCTGCCATCAACTGAACTCTGGCTGCAATTGTAGGGCTAAATGCCTCTTAAAAGTGGCATCATGCATCTAGGGGACTGAGTTTTCTTTTCACATGTTAAATGCGCCATTGTTTAATCGAAGGCCACTTATCTGGGATTACTGCCGCAATGCTGAAAACATTCGCATGGAACGATTCCTCACAGACCCAAGCTGCCACCGACAAACACCCTGGCTGCCCTTGCAGGGCCAAAACCCTCTTCCCAACTGACATCAAGAAAGTGGGGGGCAGAGTTCTCTTTCTCAGAGAAAAGGGACACTTTTTGTGTCCCGGCCCTAAGGCACTGTGCTCCCGGATGCCACTTGAAATACCGCACGGATCAAGATCCTTTCCAGACACAGGCTGCCATCAACTAGAACTCTGGCTGAAATTGTACGGCTAAATGCCTCCTAAAATCTGGCGTCATGGATCTGGGGTAGTGAGTTTTCTTTCACCGGAAAAAGCGCGATTGTTTTGAAATCGAAGGCGCCATCTCTGTGATTTGACAGCCGCTTGCTGAAATTCCGCAAGGATTAAGATCCCTCGCAGACCCAAGCTGCCGCAACAAGGACCCTGGCTGCCCTTGCAGGGCCAAAACCCTCCTCCAAACTGACATCAAGAAACTGGGGGGCAGAGTCCTCTTTCTCAGAGGAAAAGGAACACGTTTTGTGTCCCGGCCCGAAGGCACTGTGCTCCCGGCTGCCTCTTCAAATTCCGTAAGGATCAAGATTCCTCGCAGACCCAAGCTGCCACTGACTAGGACCCTGGCTGCATTTGCAAGGCCAAAACCCTCCTCCAAACTGACATCAAGAAAGTGGGGGGCAGAGTTCTCTGTCTCAGAGGAAAGGGACACTATTTGCGTCCCGGCCCTAAGGCACTGTGCTCCTTGCTGCCTCCTGAAAATGCGTATGGATTAAGATTCCTCGCACACCCAAGCTGCCACCGACAAGGACACTGGCTTCCTTTGCAAGGCCAAAATCCTCCTCCAAACTGACATCAAGAAACTGGTTGGCAGAATTCTCTTTCTCAGAGAAAAGGGACACTTTTTGTGTCCCGGCCCTAAGGCATGCTGCTCCCGGACGCCGCCTGAAATGCCGCATGGATCATGATCCTTCCGAGACCCAAGCTGCCATCAAGTAGAACTCTGGCTGCAATTGTAGGGTTAAATGCCTCCTAAAAACTGGCATCATGGATCTGTGAGACTGAGTTTTCTTTCATGCAGAAAAGCGACATTGTTTGTATCGAAAGCCCCATGTCTGGGAGTTGACAGCCGCTTGCTGAAATTCCGCATGGATTAAGATTCCTCGCAGACCCAAGCTGCCGCCAACAAGGACCCTGGCTGCCCTTGCAAGGCCAAAACCCTCCTCCAAACTGCCATCAAGAAACTGGGGGTCAGAGTTATCTTTCTCACAGAAAAGGGACACATTTTGTGTCCTGGCCATAAGGCACTGTTCTCCCTGCTTCCTCCTGAAAATGCGTATGGATTAAGATTCCTCGCACACCCAAGCTGCCACCGACAAGGACCCTGGCTGCCCTTGCAGGGCCAAAACCCTCATCCAAACTGACATCAAGAAACTGGGGGGCAGAGTTCTCTTTCTCAGAGAAAAGGGACACTTTTTGTGTCCCGGCCCTAAGGCACTCTGCTCCCTGCTGCGTCTTCAAATTCAGTATGGATCAAGATTCCTCGCAGACCCAAGCTGCCACCGACAAGGACCCTAGCTGCCCTTGCAAGGCCAAAACCCTCCTCCAAACTGACATCAAGGAACTGGGGGGCAGAGTTCTCTTTCTGACAGAATAGGAATACGTTTTGTGTCCCGGCCCTAAGGCACTGTGCTCCAGGACGCCTCCTGAAATTCCGTATGGATCAAGATTCCTCGCAGAAAAAAGCTGCCACCGACAAGGACCCTGTCTGCCCTTGCAGGGCCATAACCCTCCTCCAAACTGACATCAAGAAACTGGTTGGCAGAGTTCTCTTTCTCAGAGAAAAGGGACACTTTTTGTGTCCCGGCGCTAAGACACTCTGCTCCCGGACGCTACCTGAAATGCCGCATGGATCAAGATCCTTCCCAGACCCAAGCTGCCATCAACTGGAACTCTGGCTGCAATTGTAGGGCTAAATGCCTCCTAAAAACTGGCATCATGCATCTGGGGGACTGAGTTTTCTTTAACATGGAAATGCGCCATTGTTTGCATCGAAGGCCACATATCTGGGAGTTGACAGCCGCATGCTGAAATTCCGCATGGATTAAGATTCCTCGCAGACCCAAGCTGCCACCAACAAGGACCCTGGCTGCCCTTGCAGGGCCAAAACCCTCCTCCAAACTGACATCAAGAAAGTGGGGGGGCAGAGTTCTCTTTCTCAGAGAAAAGGGACACTTTTTGTGTCCCGGCCCTAAGGCACTGTGCTCCCGGACGCCACCTGAAATTCCGTTTGGATCAAGATTATTCGCTGACGCAAGCTGCCATCAACCAGGACTCTGGTTGCATTTGTAGGGCTAAAACCCTCCACCAAAATGACATCAAGAATCGGGGGTCCTAAGTTTTCTTTCACGTGGAAAAGTGCCATCATTTGTATCGTAGGCCCCATGTCTAGGAGTCGACAGCTGCCTCTTCATATTCCACATGGAGCAAGATCCCTCACAGACCCAAGCTGCCACCGACAAGGACCCTGGCTGCCCTTGCAGGGCCAAAACCCTCCTCCAAACTGACATCAGGAAACTGGGGGGCAGAGTTCTCTTTCTCAGAGAAAAGGGACACTTTTTGTGTCCCAGCCCTAAGGCACTCTGCTCCCGGACGCCACCTGAAATTCCGTATGGATCAAGATCCTTCCCAGACCCAAACTGCCATCAACTAGAACTCTGGCTGCAATTGTAGGGCTAAATGCCTCCTAAAAACTGGCATCATGGATCTGGGGGATTTAGTTTTCTTCCACATGGAAAAGCGCCATTGTTTGTATCGAAGGCCAGTTATCTGGGACTTTACTGCCGCATGCGGAAATTCCGCATGGATTAAGATTCCTCGCAGACCCAAGCTGCCACCGACAAGGACCCAGGCTGCCCTTGCAGGGCAAAAACCCTTCTTCAAACTGACATCAAGAAACTGGGGGGCAGACATCTCTTTCTCAAAGAAAAGGGACACATTTTGTGTCCCGGCCCTAAGGCACTGTGCTCCCTGCTTCCTCCTGAAAATGCGTATGGATTAAGATTCCTCGCACACCCAAGCTGCCACCGACAAGGACCCTGGCTGCCCTTGCAGGGCCAAAACCCTCCTCCAAACTGACATCAAGAAACTGGGGGTCAGAGCTCTCTTTCTGTGAGAAAAGTGACACTTTCAGCCCCGCCCAAGGCACTGTGCTCCCCCGGACGCCACCTGAAATTCCATATGGATCAAGATTATTCGCTGACGCGAGCTGCCATCAACCAGGACTCTGTTGCATTTGCAGGCTAAACCTTCCACCAAATCACCGACGCCAAGTATGTGGGGTCCTAAGTTTTCTTCACGTGGAAAAAGTGCTAATATTTGTATCGTAGGGTTCTGTATGTCTAGGAGCTTCCATAGCTGCCTCTTCTGGGCTCCCTGCATGGAGCAAGATCCCTCACAGACCCAAGCTGCCACCGACAAGGACCCTGGCTGCCCTTGCAGGGCCAAAACCCTCCTCCAAACTGACATCAAGAAACTGGGGGTCAGAGTTATCTTTCTCACAGAAAAGGGACACATTTTGTGTCCCGGCCCTAAGGCACTGTACTCCCTGCTGTCTCTTCAAATTCCGTATGGATCAAGTTTCCTCGCAGACCCAAGCTGCCACCGACAAGGACCCTAGCTGCCCTTGCAAGGCCAAAACCCTCCTCCAAACTGACATCAAGGAACTGGGGGGCAGAGTTCTCTTTCTGACAGAATAGGAATACGTTTTGTGTCCCGGCCCTAAGGCACTGTGCTCCAGGACGCCTCCTGAAATTCCGTATGGATCAAGATTCCTCACAGACAAAAGCTGCCACCGACAAGGACCCTGTCTGCCCTTGCAGGGCCAAAACCCTCCTCCAAACTGACATCAAGAAACTGGTTGGCAGAGTCCTCTTTCTCAGAGGAAAAGGACACATTTTGTGTCCTGGCCCTAAGGCACTGTTCTCCCTGCTGTCTCTTCAAATTCCGTATGGATCAAGATTCCTCGCAGACCCAAGCTGCCACCGACAAGGACCCTGGCTGCCCTTGCAGGGCCAAAAGCCTCCTCCAAAATGACATCAAGAAACTGGGGGGCAGAGTTCTCTTTCTCAGAGAAAAGGGACACTTTTTGTGTCCCGGCCCTAAGGCACTGTGCTCCCTGCTGCCTGCTGAAATTCTGCATGGATCAAGATTCCTCGCAGACCCCAGCTGCCACTGACAAGGACCCTGGCTGCCCTGGCAGGGCCAAAACCCTCCTCCAAACTGACATCAAGAAACTGGGTGGCAGAGTTCTCTTTCTCAGAGAAAAGGGACACTTTTGTGCCCCGGCCCTAAGGCACTGTGCTCCTTGCTGCCTTCTGAAATTCCGCACGGATCAAGATCCGTTGCAGACCCTAGCTGCCACCGACAAGGACCCTAGCTGCCCTTGCAAGGCCAAAACCCTCCTCCAAACTGACATCAAGAAACTGGGGGGCAGAGTTCTCTTTCTCAGAGAAAAGGGACGATTTTGTGCCCCGGCCCTAAGGAACTGTGCTCCTTGCTGCCTCCTGAAATTCCGCACGGATCAAGATTCTTTGCAGACCCTAGCTGCCACCGACAAGGAACCTGGCTGCCCTTGCAAGGCCAAAACCCTCCTCCAAACTGACATCAAGAAACTGGTTGGCAGAGTTCTCTTTCTCATCGAAAAGAGACACTTTCTGTGTCCCGGCCCTGGGGCACTGTGCTCCCGTACGCCACCTGAAATGCCGCATGGATCAAGATCCTTCCCAGACCCAAGCTGCCATCAACTAGAACTCTAGCTGCAATTGTAGGGCTAAATGCCTCCTATAAACTGGCATCATGAATCTGGGAGACTGAGTTTTCTTTACATGGAAATGGGCAATTGTTTGTATCGAAGGCCACTTATCGAGGAAGTCACTGTCGCATGCTTAAACACGGCATGGATTAAGATTCCTCGCAGATCCAAGCTGCCACCGACAAGGACCCTGGCTGCCCTTCGAGGGCCAAAACCCTCCTCCAAACTGACATCAAGAAACTGGTTGGCAGAGTTCTCTTTCTCAGAGAAAAGTGACACTTTTTGTGTCCTAGCCCTGGGGCACTGTGCTCCCGGACGCCACCTGAAATGCCGGAGGGATCAAGATCCTTCCCAGACCCAATCTGCCATCAACTAGAACTCTGGCTGCAATTGTAGGTCTAAATGCCTCCTAAAAACTGGCATCATGGATCTGGGAGACTGAGTTTTCTTTACATGGATAAGGGCAATTGTTTGTGTCGAAGGCCACATATCGGGGACTTTACTGTCGCATGCTGAAACTCGGCATGGATTAAGATTCCTCGCAGACCCAAGCTGCCACGGAAGAGGACCCTGGCTGCCCTTCGAGGACCAAAACCCTCCTCCAAACTGACGTCAAGAAACTGGGGGGCAGAATTCTCTTTCTCAGAGAAAAGGGACACTTTTTGTGTCCCGGCCCTAAGGCACTGTGCTCCCGGACGCCACCTGAAATTCCATATGGATCAAGATTATTCGCTGACGCACGCTGACATCAACCAGGACTCTGTTTGCATTTGTAGGGCTAAAACCCTCCACCAAAATGACATCAAGAATCGGGGGTCCTAAGTTTTCTTTCACGTGGAAAAGTGCCATCATTTGTATCGTAGGCCCCATGTCTAGGAGTCGACAGCCGCCTCTTCAAATCTCGCGATGTGGAGCAAGATCCCTACACGACCCAAGCTGCCACCGACAAGGGACCCTGGCTGCCCCCTACAGGGCCAAAACCCTCCTCCAAACTGACACATCAAGAAACTGGGGCAGACTTCTCTTTCTCAGAGAAAAGGGACACTTTTTGTGTCCCGGCCCTAAGGCACTGTGTTCTGGACGCCTGAAATGCCGCATGGATCAAGATCCTTCCCACACCCAAGCTGCCATCAACTAGAACTCTGGCTGCAATTGTAGGGCTAAATGCCTCCTTAAAAGTGGCATCATGCATCTGGGGGACTGAGTTTTCTTTCACATGTAAATGCGCCATTGTTTTTATCGAAGGCCACTTATCTGGGACTTTACTGCCGCATGCTGAAATTCCGCATGGATAAAGATTCCTCACAGACCCAAGCTGCCACCGACAAGGACCCTGGCTGCCCTTGCAGGGCCAAAACCCTCCTCCAAACTGACATCAAGAAACTGGGGGTCAGAGTTATCTTTCTCAGAGGAAAGGGACACTTTTTATGTCCCGGCCCTAAGGCACTGTGCTCCTGGATGACACTTGTAGTACCGCACGGATCAAGATCCTTTCCAGACACAGGCTGCCATCAACTAGAACTCTGGCAGCAATTGTAGGGTTTAATGCCTCCTAAAAACTGGCATCATGGATCTGGGGGACTGAGTTTTCTTTCACCCGGAAAAGCGCCATTGTTTGAATCGAAGGCGCCATCTCTGTGATTTGACAGCCGCTTGCTGAAATTCCGCAAGGATTAAGATCCCTCGCAGACCCAAGCTGCCGCAACAAGGACCCTGGCTGCCCTTGCAGGGCCAAAACCCTCCTCCAAACTGACATCAAGAAAGTGGGGGACAGAGTTCTCTTTCTCAGAGAAAAGGGACACTTTTTGTGTCCCGGCCCGAAGCCACTGTGCTCCCTGCTGGCTATTCAAATTCCGTATGGATCAAGATTCCTCGCAGACGCAAGCTGCCACCGACAAGGACGCTGGCTGCCCTTGCAGGGCCAAAACCCTCCTCCAAACTGACATCAAGAAAGTGGGGGGCAGAGTTCTCTGTCTCAGAGGAAAGGGACACTATTTGCGTCCCGGCCCTAAGGCACTGTGCTCCTTGCTGCCTCCTGAAAATGCGTATGGATTAAGATTCCTCGCACACCCAAGCTGCCACCGACAAGGACACTGGCTTCCTTTGCAAGGCCAAAATCCTCCTCCAAACTGACATCAAGAAACTGGTTGGCAGAATTCTCTTTCTCAGAGAAAAGGGACACTTTTTGTGTCCCGGCCCTAAGGCACTGTGCTCCCGGAGGCCACCTGAAATTCCACACGGATCAAGATGCTTCCCAGACCCAAGCTGCCATCAACTAGAACTCTAGCTGCAATTGTAGGCCTAAATGCCTCCTAAAAACTGGCATCATGAATCTGGGAGACTGAGTTTTCTTTACATGGAAATGGGCAATTGTTTGTATCGAAGGCCACATATCGAGGAATTTACTGTCGCACGCTGAAACTCGACATGGATTAAGATTCCTCGCAGACCCAAGCTGCCACCGACAAGGACCCTGGCTGCCCTTCGAGGGCCAAAACCCTCCTCCAAACTGACATCAAGAAAGTGGGGGGCAGAGTTCTCTTTCTCAGAGAAAAGGGACACTTTTTGTGTCCCGGCCCGAAGGCACTGTGCTCCCGGACGCCACCTGAAACTCGTTTTGGTAAGATTATTCGTGCGATGCACGCTGACGATCAACCAGGACTCTGGTTGCATTTGTAGGGCTAAAACCCTCCACAAAATGACATCAGAATCGGGGTCCTAAGTTTCCTTTCACGTGGAAAAGTGCCATCATTTGTATCGTAGGCCCCATGTCTAGGAGTCGACAGCTGCCTCTTCATATTCCACATGGAGCAAGATCCCTCACAGACCCAAGCTGCCACCGAGAAGGACCCTGGCTGCCCTTGCAGGGCCAAAACCCTCCTCCAAACTGACATCAAGAAAGTGGGGGGCAGAGTTCTCTTTCTCAGAGAAAAGGGACACTTTTTGTGTCCCGGCCCAAAGGCATGCTGCTCCCGGACGCCGCCTGAAATGCCGCATGGATCAAGATCCTTCCCACACCCAAGCTGCCATCAACTAGAACTCTGGCTGCAATTGTAGGGCTAAATGCCTCCTAAAAACTGGCATCATGGATCTGGGGGATTTAGTTTTCTTCCACATGGAAAAGCGCCATTGTTTGTATCGAAGGCCAGTTATCTGGGACTTTACTGCCGCATGCGGAAATTCCGCATGGATTAAGATTCCTCGCAGACCCAAGCTGCCACCGACAAGGACCCAGGCTGCCCTTGCAGGGCAAAAACCCTTCTTCAAACTGACATCAAGAAACTGGGGGGCAGACATCTCTTTCTCAAAGAAAAGGGACACATTTTGTGTCCCGGCCCTAAGGCACTGTGCTCCCTGCTTCCTCCTGAAAATGCGTATGGATTAAGATTCCTCGCACACCCAAGCTGCCACCGACAAGGACCCTGGCTGCCCTTGCAGGGCCAAAACCCTCCTCCAAACTGACATCAAGAAAGTGGGGGGCAGAGTTCTCTTTCTCAGAGAAAAGGGACACTTTTTGTGTCCCGGCCCGAAGGCAATGTGCGCCCTGCT
>JAVTVJ010004936.1:0-11905 GCA_034509425.1 Eopsaltria australis | reverse complement strand
AATTCCTGCACTGGTCTGGAGGTAAAATTGGAACCGTTGTCAGTTTTAATCTGTTTGGGGATGCCAAGCCATGCCATGGCTGTCAGCCAGTGCTGAACTGTGGCTCTGGAGTTAGTTTTGGGGTGCTGCGTGGCCACAATCACTCCGCTGTAAGTGTCCACTGTCACTGCAAGCCATGCCCGAGGCTTCAGCAGTTGACATAGAGTGAAGTCTGACTGCCAGATTTCTGAGGGCTTGAGACCTCTTGGGTTGATCCCACTGGACCATAGGGGTAGCTTCTGGCAATGAGGGCAGGTGGCCACTATATGTTTTGCGTCTGCTGCCGAGATTCCGCATCTCTTCGCCAGTGCCTTGGCTCCAGTGTGGAGTGACTCATGCAATTGACGAGCTTTTTGCAGTGTCCACACTCCCTTTGCTGCGGCGTCCGCCTTGTCGTTGCCGGTCTGGAAGTAACCTTTAACTGGGTTGTGGCTGTTGATGTGGATGACAGACACGGTGCCCTGTCGCGAGGAGAGTGCTTCTTCCAGCATTAGAGCTGCTGCAGATGCTGACACACCTGGCCCTGACATGGCCAGGCAGAGCCTTGCCACGAATATAGAGTCTGTTACGATGTTGAGGTGTTCTTCTTGGAAGAGTCCACACGCCAAAACCACTGCTGTTGCCTCCAGCTGTTGCACTGACAGTGTGGGGTCACGTGCTTTGATGCAGTGCCACTGGTCTCCCGTCTGCCACACCGCCGCTGCGGTAGAAGTTGTGGAGGAAGCGTCTGTGAAGACCGTCGGTCCTGGCAGCGGTCGGTCCGCGACCTTCGGTGGCACGTCTATGTCCACAATGGTCAGTAGCTGGGTCCAAGGTGGTTTGGCGGAGTAAGAGATTTCTCCTGCGAAGCCTGTGAGAGCAAGGGCTAGGTGCTCCTGTGTCGTGGTTGATTCTGTGATTGGCTGCTTGCGGAAGGGAAGGTGGATTCTCGTCGGCTCGGTTCCCAGGTGTCTCAAGGCAAGTTTTCTGCCCTTCGTGATGAGGTTGGCGATGCACTCGATTCCTGGGGAGAATGCACGAGCCGGTTTTCCAAGGACTATCCACTGGATCGGTCGGGACTTCTCTGAAGGTCCTTGGGCTAGTGCTCCCACTCCTCCCTTCGGTGTAAAGTGGACATATAAATCAAGCGGCATGCTTGGGTTCCATCTGGCAAGTGTGCTGGTGGACATCTGATGCTCGATGAAGTCAAGAGAGCTCGCTGCTTGTGGTGTTAGTTGCTTGGGTTCCCAAGGGTGCTTGCCTTTCAGGAGCTCATGTAAGGGGTCCATGATCTCAGGAGGAATCAGGACGATGTTACGGAGCCACTGCAAGGATCCTACGAGGCGCTGCACATCATGGAGCGTCTTGATGTCTCGGCGGACCTTCACCTTGGGGGGTGTCACGTAGGTGCTTGTGATTCCTACTCCCAGGAAGGTCACGCAGGGTCCTTTCTTGATCTTCGCGCTCATGATCTCGAAGCCGTTTGCTTGGAGAGTCTCCGTGATTGTGGACACTAGGTGATCCACTTCACTTGCTGATGGTGCAGCGACGAGGATGTCATCCATGTATTGGATGATGGTTGCAGCGGGATAGGAGTGTCGGACTGGCATCAGTGCTTTGTCCACGGTGATCTGGCATATGGAGGCACTGTCCACGAACCCTTGAGGTAATACTTTCCATTGAAAGCGAAGGTTGGGTCTATTGCCATTTGAGAACATGACAGAAAAAGCAAAACGTTCTTTGTCTTCAGGGTGCAGAGGTATTGAAAAGAAACAGTCCTTAATGTCCAGCACAGCGCATGGCTGGCCTTCGGGGATAGCTGAGTTCATGGGCAGCAGTGTCTGAACTGGGCCCATGGGTCTGGCTGTCTTATTTACTTCTCTCAGGTCATGGATGAGGCGGTAACTATCTCCAGACTTTTTGGGGATTACAAATACAGGGGTGTTCCACGGGCTGATGGAGGGTTCTATGTGACCCTTTTGTAGTTCACGGTCAACCAGTTCCAGCAAGGCTGCCATTCGAGGCTCTGACAGGGGCCACTGCTCCACGTATACAATTTCTGACGATTTCCAAGTCAATTTGATTGGCAGCGGTGGGTGAACTGCAGTGGCCCTCATGGTAAATTTGTCATCCTGACCCCTAACAGAGCAAGGATGTCCCTTCCTATCAAAGGTGGAGAGTTCTGTAGAATGTAGGGGTAGATTGCCACTGTCTGTTCTGGTCCCTTTTTTGTGTGAAGTGTTATAGCTACCAACTGGGTGCTTTTCCATGCCCGGGTTGGCCTTCCCACACCATTCACTGGGGGGACTTCTGTAAATTGCCAATGTTGTGGCCAATGTGCTTGGGGAATAATTGTACAATCTGAACCCGTGTCTGCCCAAAACTGAAGCCCTATGACGTGGGGATCCTGACTGCCATAGAGGCGGCATGTTCCCCACACTATCAGCGGCTCTTTCCCTACTTTCATGGCCAGGGCCACCCAGGGGTTCCGCTCTGGGGCGCCCCCTGCTGACCCTGTGGCACAAGTGCGGCTTGTGGCTGTAGTGGGTGCAATGGTGCTGC
Source organism: Eopsaltria australis (assembly GCA_034509425.1). NCBI lineage: Eukaryota > Metazoa > Chordata > Aves > Passeriformes > Petroicidae > Eopsaltria > Eopsaltria australis. The sequence goes on along the minus strand of JAVTVJ010004936.1, from coordinate 9,325 downwards.
TGGCGGTGCTGTGAAACTCTGCATTTGCACCGTTTGTGTGGGTGCAAGACTGGCTGTCTCCTGCGGGGGCATAGGGAATGAGGGTCCCCCACCCCACTGGGGGTTGGCATAGATGGGCCGCCTTGCATTCGCAGCGGGAGGAGGCTGGGTGCGGCCCGCATGCCCCCTCCCCCTCCCGTTTCCCTGGGGTCAGGATCTGCATTCCTTAGCGAGGTGTCCCTTCTTCCCGCAGCTCCAACAGGGCCCTCTCACACGCGCTTGAGATGGAGGCCCCGCCGGGGGAGGCTGGGATTTGAGGGGACAGCCTGTTGTGATGTGGCCTGCCTGTCCACATTTGAAGCACGCCATTGCACTAGTTAGATCACGTACGACAGCCTGAAAAGGGGTTATCTGTTCTTCCCTAACTACATGTTTGATCATATCAGCCAGGCTGGCTCCTATTGGAACGGAGCGAAAGATTTCTTTGGTAACAGTGTTACTGTGTTGCCGCAAGCAGTCTGCTAGAACGGGTCCTTTTGCCGTCGCAGGCAGGGTAGAGGCGTCTATTGCTGCCTGTAGGCGGTCCACAAACTTTGTGAAGCTTTCACTTTCTGTTTGCTTTATGGCGGACCACGGTGAAGGCTTAGCTATCACACGTGATGCAGCACGAATGGCTTCTCTGGCAGCTCGGGTTGTGGCCCTAACTTCCTCAGCTCGCAATTGTGCAGCTTGCTGCTGAGGTGTAATCATCTCATCATGTTTCCCTGTCAGCCTAGATAAACTCGAGCCATGCAGTGGTTGCCCCGCCCCAGAGGACTGGGCTAATAGGTTCGCACAATTGTCTGTCCATTCCTGTTTAAAAACAATCATTCCTGCCCCATCAAAAATCATGCGACCTATTTGTCTGATATCAAAGGGGAGCAGGTTCTCATTGCTAAAAAGGCCGTCTATGAGAGTGGAAACGATGACGGAATCCATCCCCTTTTCTGAGATTGCTTTGACAATCGTTTGTATATCTTTGGGGTTTATTGGGTCATATACTTGTTGTTGGTTTCCGTTTTGCCCGGTGGTTCTCACCGGGAAAGCATGGATTGCGGCTGAGGGCACCCATTCTGCACAAGCTATTTTTATCTTTCCCCAGTCGGTGAATTTGTATTGTGATTGCTTTCCGGCGTGATTTAAAACTTTATTCGTTTTCGTTTCAAATTGTGATAGCTCTGCTTCTTCCGACTCTGTGTCCCAGTCAGTTTCCGATAACTCAGCAGAGCTAGCGGAGCTGTTGTCGGACTCAGAGCCGGAAGTCGACTGCCAGAGCACTTCCGGGATTCCGTGCCTTTTCTGGTGGCTCCGACCCCGCTCCTCCCCCCGGGGGCGGTGCCGGTCCCGCCCCCTGGGCTTGCCCTGCCTCCCATAAGGGGAGGGCTCTCCTTTAAATGATAATGGCATTGAGCACGGCTCTTGACTGGGCATGCGCTCTCTGCCGCTCTCCCGTGCCCGCGCGTTTGCAGCTCTCTCCTCCCACGCATGCGCAGCAGCGAACACTCGCAATCTTTGTTCGTTCTGCTCGCTCCCGCCAATGAAACCCTGGCCCCGCCCATCTCCTTGGTCGCCCGCGCCATTTTGAACTGCATAGGGCGGGGGAGGGGGGTTCACCCGCGCTCCTTCTCTAGCTGCCCTCTCGGTTTCCCTGGCTTCGGTTGCCAATCCCTCCCAAAAAGACCGCGCGGATTGCTGTGCTTTCAGCGTTGGATCGCTAACCGGCGGCGGAGGGATGGAGGGGGAAACCGCGGACGTTTGGGAAGTTCCCGCGGCAGGGGTTGGATCCGGCGGGCTCGGCGGGAGGGTCGGGAGGTTTTCTGGGGGCCCCGGGGCGTTTGGATTCGGGTCCGGGGAGGAGGGAAGCGCGCCCGGTCCCCGCGAACCCCCGCTCTCAGATAGACCGCGTTCGGGGTCTGTCTGCGTCATTGCTCCCACCCCCAGCTTAGGAGTAGCTAATAAACATGCACGTGCAGCTTTCCAAGTCTCCTGTTGTTCCAGCGCTTGGCGTAAAGCTGTTTCTACTTTCCCCCACGCTTTGAGACTTTTTCCGCTGCCCGAGGATTTAGTATCCTCTGCTAAAACATTGGTACATTTCCCCCACACCTCTGGGTGTAATATTTCTGCTGGACGCTCAATCGCCCCAAGCTCTAGGAGTTTTGCAATAGCAATATAAAAATCCTTGAGCTTACACTTAATACCCCACTGCTTATAAAGTAGACTCACGACCTTTGCGACGGTTTCCATAGTAACCGCGGGTCCTTGGGGACGTCTCCCCCGCCTGAAGTCAGCTTCGCTGCCCCGGCCGCTGCCGCTTGTCCAGGCGAATCCCGTAGCCCGAGCTCCTCTTCTTCTTCCCGGGTTTCGGCACCACTATGTTGCCTTCTTGCTCTGAAGGCAGGCGACCTGGTTCAAGAACGACAGCACGGTAGCCCGGCCTCACCCGGGCTACTCGGGCCACGAGTCACAGACACCAATGTGGTGGATGGTCAAATGGCGTTTATTACCTTATCTCATGAGGTTAAATGGTCTAGGGGGCTTCACTACGTCAGAAGGGGGACGATGGGATAGCTAGGGTTAGTAAGGAGTGGAAAACTACTGGGTCCGGAGGGGTTGCATACTTTGGGTGATCTGTTATCATGCAGGAATGGAGGGGGGAGGGTTCCATGCTGCCTTTGCTTTCCGTCACATCGCGAGATCTTCCGTCCGCCTGTCCCTGTCTACCACACAGGTGAAAGAAAACTTAGGCCCCCAGATTCATGATGTCGGTTTGGTGGAGGGTTTTAGCCCTACAAATGCAACCAGAGTCCTGGTTGATGGCAGCTTGCGTCAGCGAATAACCTTGATCCATACGGAATTTCAGGTGGCGTCTGGGAGCACAGTGCCTTAGGGCCGGGACACAAAAAGTGTCCCTTTTCTCTGAGAAAGAGAGCTCTGCCCCCAGATTCTTGATGTCAGTTTGGAGGAGGGTTTTGGCCCTGCAAGGGCAGTCAGTGTCCTTTTTGGTGGCAGCTTTGGTCTGCGAGGAATCTTAATCCATGCGGAATTTCAGCATGCGGCTGTCAACTCCCAGATATGTGGCCTTCGATTCAAAGAATGGCGCTTTTCCATGTGAAAGAAAACTCAGTCCCCCAGAGGCATGATGCCAGTTTTTAGGAGGCATTTAGCCCTACAATTGCAGCCAGAGTTCTAGTTGATGGCAGCTTGGGTCTGGGAAGGATCTTGATCCATGCGGCATTTCAGGTGGCGTCCGGGAGCAGAGTGCCTTAGGGCCGGGACACAAAAAGTGTCCCTTTTCTCTGAGAAAGAGAAGTCTGCCCCCCAGATTCTTGATGTCAGTTTGGTAGAGGGTTTTGACTCTTCAAAAGGCAGCCAGGGTCCTTGTTGGTGGCAGCTTGGGTCTGTGAGGAATCTTAATCCATGCGGAATTTCAGCATGCGGCTGTCAACTCCAGATATGTGGCCTTCGATGCAAACAATGGCGTATTTCCATGTGAAAGAAAACTCAGTCCCCCAGATGCATGATGCCAGTTTTTAGTAGGCATTTAGCCCTACAATCTCAGCCAGAGTTCTAGTTGATGGCAGCTTGGGTCTGGGAAGGATCTTGATCCGGGCGGCATTTCAGGTGGCGTCCGGGGCACAGTGCCTTCGGGCCGGGACACAAAAAGTGTCCCATTTCTCTGAGAAAGAGAACTCTGCCCCCCAGTTTCTTGATGTCAGTTTGGAGGAGGGTTTTGGCCCTGCAAGGGCAGCCAGGGTCCTAGTCGGTGGCAGCTTGGGTCTGTGAGGGATCTTGCTCCATGCGGAATTTGAAGAGGCGGCAGTCGACTCCCAGACATGGGGTCTACGATACATATGATGGAACTTATCCCCATGAAAGAAAACTTAGGCCCCCAGATTCATGATGTCAGTTTGGTAGCGGGTTTTAGCCCTACAAATGCAACCAGAGTCCTGGTTGATGGCAGCTTGCGTCAGCGAATAATCTTGATCCATACGGAATTACAGGTGGCGTCCGGGAGCACAGTGCCTTAGGGCCGGGACACAAAAAGTGTCCCTTTTCTTTGTGAAAGAGAACTCTGCTCCCCAGTTTCTTGATGTCAGTTTGGAGGAGGCTTTTGGCCCTGCAAGGACAGCCAGGGACCTAGTCGGTGGCCGCTTGGGTCTGCGGGGAATCTTGATCCATACGGAATATAAGGAGGAAGCAGGGAGCACAGTGCCTTAGGGCCGGGACACAAAAAGTGTCCCTTTTCTCTGAGAAAGAGAAGTCTGCCCCCCAGTTTCTTGATGAAAGTTTGGAGAAGGGTTTGGCCCGCCAAGGGCAGCCCGGATCCTTGTCGGTGGCAGCTTGGGTCTGCGAGGAATCTTGATGCATACGAATTTTCAGGAGGCAGCAGGGAGCAGAGTGCCTTAGGGCCTGGACACAATAGTGTCCCTTTTCTCTGAGGAAAGAGAACTGTCCCCCATTTCTGGATGCAGTTTGGAGAGGGTTTTGGCCTGCAAGGGCAGCCAGGGTCCTAGTCGCGGGCAAGCTTGGTTCTGTGAGGGATCTTGCTCCATGCGAATTTAAGAGGCGGCAGTCGACTCCCAGACAGGGGGGCTACGATACAAAATGATGGCACTTTTCCACCGTGGAAAGAAAACTTAGGCCCCCAGATTCATGATGTCGGTTTGGTGAGGGTTTTAGCCTACTTTCAAATGCAACCAGAGTCCTGGTTGTGATGCAGCTTGCGTCAGCAAATAATCTTGATACCATAAACGGAAATTCAGGTGCTCCGGGAGCAGAGTGCCTTAGGGCCACGACAAAAGAAGTGTCCTTTTCTCTGAGAAAGAGAGCTCTGCCCCCCAGTTTCTTGATGTCAGTTTGGAGGAGGGTTTTGACTCTTCAAAGGCAGCCAGGGTCCTTGTCGGTGGCAGCTTGTGTCTGCGAGGAATCTTAATCCATGCGGAATTTCAGCATGCGGCAGTAAACTCCCAGATATTTGGCCTTCGATGCAAACAATGGCGCATTTCCATGTGAAAGAAAATTCAGTCCCCCAGATGCATGATGCCAGTTTTTAGTAGGCATTTAGCCCTACAATTGAAGCCAGAGTTGTAGTTGATGGCAGCTTGGGTCTGGGAAGGATCTTGATCCATGCGGCATTTCAGGTCGCGTCCGGGAGCACAGTGCCTTAGGGCCTGGACACAAAAAGTGTCCCTTTTCTTTGTGAAAGAGAACTCTGCCCCCCAGTTTCTTGATGTCAGTTTGGAGGAGGCTTTTGGCCCTGCAAGGGCAGCCACGGTCCTAGTCGGTGGCAGCTTGGGTCTGTGAGGGATCTTGCTCCATGCGGAATTTGAAGAGGCGGCAGTCGACTCCCAGACAGGGGGCCTGCGATACAAATGATGGCACTTTTCCACGTGAAAGAAAACTTAGGCCCCCAGATTCATGATATCGGTTTGGTGGGGGGTTTTAGCCCTACAAATGAAACCAGAGTCCTGGTTGATGGCAGCTTGCGTCAGCGAATAATCTTGATCCATACGAAAATTCAAGTGGCATCCGGGAGCACAGTGCCTTAGGGCCGGGACACAAAAAGTGTCCCTTTTCTCTGAGAAAGAGAACTCTGCCCCCCACTTTCTTGATGTCAGTTTGGAGGAGGGTTTTGGCCCTGCATGGGCAGCCAGGGTCCTTGTCGGTGGCAGCTTGGGTCTGCGAGGAATCTTAATCCATGCGGAATTTCAGCATTGCGGCTGTCAACTCCCAGATATGTGGCCTTCGATACAAACAATGGCGCTTTTCCATGTGAAAGAAAACTCAGTCCTCCAGATCCATGAAGCCAGTTTTTAGGAGGCATTTAGCCCTACAATTGCAGCCAGAGTTCTGGTTGATGGCAGCTTGGGTCTGGGAAGGATCTTGATCCATACGGATTTCACGGTGCGCGGTTATCTGGGAGCACAGTGCCTTAGAGCTGGGACACAAAGAGTGCCCGTTTTCTATGAGAAAGAGAACTCTGCCCCCCAGTTTCTTGATGTCAGTTTGGAGGAGGGTTTTGGCTCTTCAAAGGCAGCCAGGGTCCTTGTCGGTGGCAGCTTGTGTCTGCGTGGAATCTTAATCCATGCGGAATTTCAGCATGCGGCAGTAAACTCCTAGATATGTGGCATTCGATGCAAACAATGGCGCATTTCCATGTGAAAGAAAATTCAGTCCCCCAGATCCATGATGCCAGTTTTTAGTAGGCATTTAGCCCTACAATTGCAGCCAGATTTCTAGTTGATGGCAGCTTGGGTCTGGGAAGGATCTTGATCCATGCGGCATTTCAGATGGCGTCTGGGAGCACAGTGCCTTAAGGCTGGGACACAAAAAGTGTCCCTTTTCTCTGAGAAAGAGAACTCGGCCCCCCAGTTTCTTGATGTCAGTTTGGAGGAGGCTTTTGGCCCTGCAAGGGCAGCCAGGGTCCTAGTCGGTGGCAGCTTGGGTCTGTGAGGGATCTTGCTCCAGGCGGAATTTGAAGAGGCGGCAGTCGACTCCCAGACATGGGGTTTACGATATATATGATGGCACTTATCCACGTGAAAGAAAACTTAGGCCCCCAGATTCATGATGTCGGTTTGGTGGAGGATTTTAGTACTACAAATGCAACCAGAGTCCTGGTTGATGGCAGCTTGCGTCAGCGAATAATCTTGATCCATACGGAAATTCAGGTGGCGTGCGGGAGCAGAGTGCCTTATGGCCACGAGAGGAAATTGCCCTTTTCTCTGAGAAAGAGAGCCCTGCCCCCCAGTTTCTTGATGTCAGTTTGGAGGAGGGTTTTGGCCCTGCAAGGGCAGCCAGGGTGCTAGTCGGTGGCAGCTTGGGTCTGCGAGGAATCTTGATCCATACGGAATTTCAGGAGGCAGGAGGGATCACAGTGCTTCACGGCCGGGACACCAAAAGTGTCCCTTTTCTCTGAGAAAGAGAGCCCTGCCCCCCAGTTTCTTGATGTCAGTTTGGAGGAGGGTTTTGGCTCTTCAAATGCAGCCAGGGTCCTTGTTGGTGGCAGCTTGGGTCTGGGTGGAATCTTAATTATTGTGGAATTTCAGCATGCGGCAGTAAACTCCCAGATATGGGGCCTTCGATGCAAACAATGGCGCATTTCCATGTGAAAGAAAATTCAGTCCCCCAGATGCATGATGCCAGTTTTTAGGGGGCATTTAGCCCTACAATTGCAGCCAGAGTTGTAGTTGATGGCAGCTTGGGTCTGGGAAGGATCTTGATCCATGCGGCATTTCAGGTGGCGTGCGGGAGCAGAGTGCCTTAGGGCCGGGACACAAAAAGTGTCCGTTTTCTCTGAGAAAGAGAACTCTGCCCCCCACTTTCTTGATGTCATTTTAGAGGAGGGTTTGGCCCTGCAAGGGAAGCCAGGGTGCTTCTCGGTGGCAGCTTGGGTCTGCGAGGAATCTTGATCCATACATAATATATGGAGGAAGCAGGGAGAAGAGTGCCTTAGGGCCGGGACACAAAAAGTGTCCCTTTTCTCTGAGAAAGAGAGCTCTTCCCCCCAGTTTCTTGATGTAAGTTTGGAGGAGGATTTTGGCCCTGCAAGGGCAGCCAGGGTCCTTCTTGGTGGTAGCTTGGGTCTGCGAGTAATCTTGATCCATAAGGAATATCAGGAGGAAGCAGGGAGCACAGTGCCTTAGGGCCAGTAAACAAAAAGTGTCCGTTTTCTCTGAGAAAGAGAGCTCTGCCCCCCAGTTTCTTGATGTCAGTTTGGAGGAGGATTTTGGCCCTGCAATTTGCCAAGCCAGGGTTCTTCTCGTGGCAGCTTGAGTCTGCGCAGAAATCTCCCCCCTGATCCATACGGAATTTCAGGTGGTGTCCGGGAGCACAGTGCCTTAGGGCGGGACACAAAAAGTGTCCCTTTTCTCTGAGAAAGAGAACTCTGCCCCCCAGTTTCTTGATGTCAGTTTGGAGGAGGGTTTTGGCCCTGCAAGAGCAGCCAGGGTCCCTGTCGGTGGCAGCTTGGGTCTGTGAGGGATCTTGCTCCATGCAGAATTTGAAGAGGTGGCAGTCGACTCCAAAACAGGGGGCCTACGATAAAAATGATCGCACTTTTCCACGTGAAAGAAAACTTAGGCCCCCAGATTCATGATGTCGGTTTGGTGGAGGGTTTTAGCACTACAAATGCAACCAGAGTCCTGGTTGATGGCAGCTTGTGTCAGCGAATAATCTTGATCCATACGGATTTTCAGGTGGCGTCCGGGAGCACAGTGCCTTAGGGCCGGGACACAAAAAGTGTCCCTTTTCTCTGAGAAAGAGAACTCTGCCCCCCACTTTCTTGATGTCAGTTTGGAGGAGGTTTTGGCCCTGCAAGGGCAGCCAGGGTCCTTGTTGGTGGCAGCTTGGGTCTGCGAGGAATCTTAATCCATGCGGAATTTCAGCATGTGGCTGTCAACTCCCAGATATGTGGCCTTCGATACAAAAAATGGCGCTTTTCTATGTGAAAGAAAACTCAGTCCCCCAGATGCATGATGCCAGTTTTTAGGAGGCATTTAGCCCTACAATTTTAGCCAGAGTTCTAGTTGATGGCCGCCTCTGTCTGGGAAGGATCTTGATCCATGCGGCATTTCAGGTGGCGTCCGGGAGCACAGTGCGTTAGGGCTGGGACACAAAAAGTGTCCCTTTTCTCTGAGAAAGAGAACTCTGCCCCCCAGTTTCTTGATGTCGGTTTGGAGGAGGGTTTTGGCCCTGCAAGGGCAGCCAGCGTCCTTGTTGGTGGCAGCTTGGGTCTGCGAGGAATCTTAATCCATGCGGAATTTCAGCATGCGGCTGTCAACTGCCAGATATGTGGCCTTCGATGCAAACAATGGCGCATTTCCAGGTGAAAGAAAATTCAGTACCCCAAGTGCATGATGCCACTTTTTAGGAGGCATTTAGCCCTACAATTGCAGCCAGAGTTCTAGTTGATGGCAGCTTGGGTCTGGGAAGGATCTTGATCCATGCGGCATTTCAGGTGGTGTCCGGGATCAGAGTGCCTTAAGGCCGGGACAGAAAAAGTGTCCCTTTTCTCTGAGAAAGAGAACTTTGCCCCCCAGTTTCTTGATGTCAGTTTGGAGGAGGGTTTGGCCCTGCAAGGGCAGCCGGGGTCCTTGTTGTTGGCAGCTTGGGTCTGCGAGGAGTCTTGATCCTTACGGAATTTCAGGAGGCAGCAGGGACCACAGTGCCTGAGGGCCGAGAAAAAAAAAGTGTCCCTTTCTCTGAGAAAGAGAACTCTGCCCCCCAGTTTCTTGATGTCAGTTTGGAGGAGGGTTTTTTTCCCTGCAAGGGCAGCCAGGATCCTTGTTGGTGGCAGCTTGGGTCT
>JAVTVJ010004934.1:0-22785 GCA_034509425.1 Eopsaltria australis | reverse complement strand
GATTTTTGGATAAAAACACCCAGTTGGGTGGAAAAGTCAAGATTCAACATCAATGCGACAAATTTCGGGATAAAAACACTCGCTTTGGACCAAACCCCAAGATTTTGGTCAATGGGGAAGAATTTTGGGGTAAAAACTGCCTAATTGTATGGGAAAGTCAATGTTGGACCTCAATGGGGATGAATTTGGGGTAAAAAGGCCCAGTTGGGTGGAAAAGGCAATGTTGGGTGGAAAAGTCAAGGTTCAACATCAATGGGACAAATTTTGTGATAAAAACGCCCCCATTGGATCAAAACCCACGACTTTGGTCAATGGGGATGAATTTTGGGATAAAAATGCTCCAATTGGATGGAAAAGTCAACGTTAAGTTTATGAGGATGGATTTGTGATAAAAATGCCCCAATTGGGTGGAAAAGTCAGTGTTGGGTTGAAAAGTCAATATTGGACCTCAATGGGGACAAATTTTGAGATAAAAACTCCCCCATACCACCAAAACCTAAGATTTTGGTCAATGGGTGTTAATCTTGGGATAAAAACACCCCAATTGGGTGAAAAAGTCAACGTTGGATGGAAAAGTCAAGGTTGGAACTCAACAGGGATGAGTTTTGGGATAAAACCGCTCCAATTGGACGGAAAATTCAACATGGGGTGGAAAAGCCAATATTGGACCTCAATGGGGACAAATTTTGGGATAAAAACCCCTCGTTGCGACCAAACCCCAACATTTTGGTCCATATGGGATGAATTTTGGGAATAAAATATGCTCCATTTGGTGAAAAAGTCAACGCCTGGATGGAAAAAAAAAACCAAGGTTGGATTCTTCAACAGGATGAATTTTGGGATAAAAATGCTCCAATTGGATGGAAAAGTCCACGTTGGGTGAAAAAGTCAATATTGGACCTCAATGGGGACAAATTTCGGGATAAAAACGCCCCGCTGGAAAAAACCCCAACATTTTGTTCAATGGGGATGAATTTTTGGGATAAAAACGTCCCAATTGGGTGAAAAAATCAACGTTGGATAAAAAAGTCAAGGTTGGATCTCAACAGGTATGAGTTTTGGGATAAAAACGCTCCAATTGGACGGAAAAGTCAACTTTGGGTGAAAAAGCCTATATTGTACTTCCATAAGGACAAATTTTAGGATAAAAACGCCCCAATTGGGTAGAAAAGTCAACGTCGGACATCAACGAGGATGGATTTGGAATAAAAATGCCCAGCTGGGTGGAAAAGCCAACGCTGGGCCTCAAGGGGGATGGATTTTTGGATAAAAACACCCAGTTGGGTGGGAAAGTCAAGATTCAACATCAATGGGACAAATTTCGGGATAAAAACGCTCCCTTTGGACCAAACCCCAAGATTTTGGTCAATGGGGAAGAATTTTGGGGTAAAAACTCCCTAATTGTATGGAAAAGTCAATGTTGGACCTCAATGGGATGAATTTGGGGTAAAAAGGCCCAGTTGGGTGGAAAAGCCAATGTTGGGTGGAAAAGTCAAGGTTCAACATCAATGGGACAAATTTTGGGATAAAAACGCCCCCATTGGATAAAAACCCACGACTTTGGTCAATGGGGATGAATTTTGGGATAAAAACGCTCCATTTGGATAGAAAAGTCAAAGTTGGGCATCAATGAGGATGGATTTGTGATAAAAATTCCCCAATTGGGTGGAAAAGTCAGTGTTGGGTGGAAAGGTCAATGTTCAACATCAATGGGACAAATTTTGAGATAAAAACGCCCCCGTAGGACCAAACCCCAAGATTTTGGTCAATGGGGATTAATTTTGGGATAAAAACGCTCCAATTCGACGGAAAAGTCAACTTTGGGTGGAAAAGCCAATATTGGACTTCCATGGGGACAAATTTTAGGATAAAAACGCCCCAATTGGGTAGAAAAGTCAACGTCGGACATCAACGGGGATGGATTTGGAATAAAAATGCCCAGTTGGGTGGAAAAGCCAACGCTGGGCCTCAAAGGGGATGATTTGCATAAAACACCCAGTTGGGTGGAAAGGTCAATGTTCAACATCAATGGGACAAATTTTGAGATAAAAACGCCCACGTTGGACCAAACCCCAACATTTTGGTCAATGGGGAAGAATTTTGGGGTAAAATGCCTAATTGTATGGAAAAGTCAATGTTGGACCTCAATGGGGATGAATTTGGGGTAAAAAGGCCCAGTTGGGTGGAAAAGCCAATGTTGGGTGGAAAAGTCAAGGTTCAACATCAATGTGACAAATTTTGGGATAAAAACGCCCCCGTTGGATCAAAACCCACGACTTTGGCCAATGGGGATGAATTTGGGGATAAAAATGCTCAAATTGGATGGAAAAGTCAACGTTGGGTTTATGAGGATGGATTTGTGATAAAAATGCCCCAATTGGGTGGAAAAGTCAGTGTTGGGTTGAAAAGTCAATATTGGACCTCAATGGCGACAAATTTTGGGATTAAAAACTCCCCCATACCACCAAAACCTAAGATTTTGGTCAATGGGGGTTAATCTTGGGATAAAAACACCCCAATTGGGTGAAAAAGTCAACGTTGGATGGAAAAGTCAAGGTTGGAACTCAACAGGGATGAGTTTTGGGATAAAACCGCTCCAATTGGACGGAAAATTCAACATGGGGCGGAAAAGCCAATATTGGACCTCAATGGGGACAAATTTTGGGATAAAAAGGCCCTCGTTGGACCAAACCCCAACATTTTGGTCAATGGGGATGAATTTTGGGATAAAAACGCTCCATTTGGGTGAAAAAGTCAACGCTGGATGGAAAAAACCAAGGTTGGATCTCAACAGGGATGAGTTTTGGGATAAAAACGCTCCAATTGGACGGAAAAGTCAACGTTGGTTGAAAAAGTCCATATTGGACCTCAACGGGGACAAATTTTGGGATAAAAACGCCCCCGTTGGACCAAACCGGAAGAGTTTGGTCAATGGGGATGAATTTTGGAATAAAAACGCTCCAGTTGGGTGAAAAAGTCATCGCTGGATAAAAAAGTCAAGGTTGGATCTCAACAGGGATGAGTTTTGGGATAAAAACGCTCCAATTGGACGGAAAAGTCAACTTTGGGTGGAAAAGCCAATATTGGACTTCCATGGGGACAAATTTTAGGATTAAAACGCCCCAATTGGGTAGAAAAGTCAACGTCGGACATCCACGAGGATGGATTTGGAATAAAAATGCCCAGTTGGGTGGAAAGACCAACGCTGGGCCTCAAGGGGGGATGGATTTTTGATAAAAACACCAGTGTGGGTGGAAAAAGTCAAGATTCCATAACATCAATGGGACAAATTTTGGGATTAAAAACGCTCCCTTTGGACCAACCCCAAGATTTGGTCAATGGGGAAGATTTTGGGGTTAAAAAACTCCCTAATTGTATGAAATCAAGTTGGACCTCAATGGGGATGAATTTGGGCAGTAAAAAGGCCCAGTTGCGGTAAAAGCCAATGTTGGTTGGAAAAGTCAAGGTTCAACATCAATGGGACAAATTTTGGGATAAAAACGCCCCCGTTGGATCAAAACCCACGACTTTGGCCAATGTGGATGAATTTTGGGATAAAAATGCTCCAATTGGGTAGAAAAGTCAACGTTAAGTTTATGAGGATGGATTTGTGATAAAAATGCCCCAATTAGGTGGAAAAGTCAGTGTTGGGTGGAAAGGTCAATGTTCAACATCAATGGGACAAATTTTGAGATAAAAACGTCCCCGTTGGACCAAACCCCAAGATTTTGGTCAATGGGGATGAATTTTGGGATAAAAACGCTCCATTAGGGTGAAAAAGTCAACGTTGGTTGGAAAAATCAAGGTTGGATCTAAACAGGGATGTGTTTTAAGATAGAAACGCTACAATTGGATTCAAAAGTCAGCGTTGGGTGAAAAAGTCAATATTGGACCTCAACAGGGACAAATTTTGGGATAAAAACGCCCCCGTTGGACCAAACCGGAAGAGTTTGGTCAATGGGGATGAATTTTTGGGATAAAAACGTCCCAATTGGGTGAAAAAATCAACGTTGGATAAAAAAGTCAAGGTTGGATCTCAACAGGGATGAGTTTTGGGATAAAAACGCTCCAATTGGACAGAAAAGTCAACGTTGGGTGGAAAAGTCAATGTTGCATTTCAACAGGGACAAATTTCGGGATAAAAACGCCCCAATTGGGTAGAAAAGTCAACGTCGGACATCAACGAGGATGGATTTGGAATAAAAATGCCCAGTTGGGTGGAAAAGCCAACGCTGGGCCTCAAGGGGGATTGATTTTTGGATAAAAACACCCAGTTGGGTGGAAAAGTCAAGATTCAACATCAATGGGACAAATTTCGGGATAAAAACGCTCCCTTTGGACAAAACCCCAAGATTTTGGTCAATGGGGAAGAATTTTGGGGTAAAAACTCCCTAATTGTATGGAAAAGTCAATGTTGGACCTCAATGGGGATGAATTTGGGGCAAAAAGGCCCAGTTGGGTGGAAAAGCCAATGTTGGGTGGAAAAGTCAAGGTTCAACATCAATGGGACAAATTTTGGGATAAAACGCCCCCGTTGGATCAAAACCCACGACTTTGGTCAATGAAGATGAATTTTGGGATAAAAACGCTCCAATTGGGTAGAAAAGTCAAAGTTGGGCATCAATGAGGATGGATTTGTGATAAAAATGCCCAAATTGGGGGGAAAAGTCAGTGTTGGCGTGGAAAGGTCAATTGTTCAACATCCAATGGGAGAAATTTAGATAAAACGCCCCGTTGGACCAAACCCAAGATTTTCTGGTCAATGCGGTGCTGAATTATTGATGATTAAAATGCTTCCCACTTTCGGGTAAAAAGTCAACGTTGGATGGAAAAGTCAAGGTTGGATCTCAACAGGGATGAGTTTGGGATAAAAACGCTCCAATTGGACGGAAAAGTCAACTTTGGGTGGAAAAGCCAATATTGGACTTCCATGGGGACAAATTTTAGGATAAAAACGCCCCAATTGGGTAGAAAAGTCAACGTCGGACATCAACGAGGATGGATTTGGAATAAAAAATGCCCAGTTGGGTGGAAAAGACAACGCTGGGCCTCAAGGGGGATGGATTTTTGGATAAAAACACCCAGTTGGGTGGAAAAGTCAAGATTCAACATCAATGGGACAAATTTCGGGATAAAAACGCTCCCTTTGGACCAAACCCCAAGATTTTGGTCAATGGGGAAGAATTTTTGGGGTAAAAACTCCCTAATTGTATGGAAAAGTCAATGTTGGACCTCAATGCGGGATGAATTAATCGGGGTAAAAAGGCCCAGTTGGGTGGAAAAGCCAATGTTGGGTGGAAAAGTCAAGGTTCAACATCAATGGGACAAATTTTGGGATAAAAACGCCCCCGTTGGATCAAAACCCACGACTTTGGTCAATGAAGATCAATTTTGGGATAAAAACGCTCCAATTGGGTAGAAAAGTCAAAGTTGGGCATCAATGAAGATGGATTTGTGATAAAAATGCCCCAAATTGGGTGGAAAAGTCAGTGTTGGGTGGAAAGGTCAATGTTCAACATCAATGGGACAAATTTTGAGATAAAAACGCCCCCGTTGGACCAAACCCCCAGATTTTGGTCAATGGGGATGAATTTTGGAGTAAAAACGCTCCAATTGGACGGAAAAGTCAACGTTGGGTGGAAAAGCCAATATTGGACTTCCATTGGGACAAATTTTAGGATAAAAACGCCCCAATTGGGTAGAAAAGTCAACGTCGGACATCAACGAGGATGGATTTGGTGAATAAAAATCCCAGTTGGGTGGAAAAAGACACGCGGGCCTCAGGGGGGATGATTGCTGACAAAAAACACTTCAGTTTGGGTGGAAAAGTCAAGATCAAACATCAATGGGACAAAATTTCGGGATAAAAACGCTCCCTTTGGACCAACACCCAAGATTTTGGTCAATGGGGAAGAATTTTGGGGTAAAAACTCCCTAATTGTATGGAAAAGTCAATGTTGGACCTCAATGGGGATGAATTTGGGGTAAAAAAGGCCCAGTTGGGTGGAAAAGCCAATGTTGGGTGGAAAAGTCAAGGTTCAACATCAATGGGACAAATTTTGCGATAAAAACGCCCCCGTTGGACCAAAACCCAACATTTTGGCCAATGGGGATGAATTTTGGGATAAAAATGCTCCAATATGGTAGAAAAGTCAACGTTAAGTCCTCATGAGGGGCTGGATGGACTTTGCTGATGGAAAAAATCCCCATTGGTGGAAAAGTCAGATTGTTTGGGTGGAATAGGTCAATGTTCAACATCAATGGGACAAATTTTGAGATAAAAAACGCACCCTCGTTGGACAAACCCCAAGTTTTGGTCAATGGGGATGAATTTTGGGTATAAAAAAACGCTCCATTTGAGTGGAAAAGTCAACGCCTGGCATTGGAAAAATCAAGGTTGGATTACTCAACAGGATGAGTTTCTGCGGATATAAAAACGCTCCAATTGATGGAAAGTTCAACGTTGGTGAAAAGTCAAATTGGACCTCAAACGGGACAAATTTTGAGATAAAAACGCCCCCGTTGGACCAAACCCCAAGATTTTGGTCAATGGGGATGAATTTTGGGATAAAAACGTCCCAATTGGGTGAAAAAGTCAACGTTGGATAAAAAAGTCAAGGTTGGAACTCGACTGGGATGAGTTTTGTGATAAAAACGCTCCAATTGGACGGAAAAGTCAACTTTGGGTGGAAAAGCCAATATTGGACTTTAATGGGGACAAATTTTAGGATAAAAACGCCCCAATTGGGTAGAAAAGTCAACGTCGGACATCAACGAGGATGGATTTGGAATAAAAATGCCCAGTTGGGTGGAAAAGACAACGCTGGGCCTCAAGGGGGATGGATTTTTGGGTAAAAACACCCAGTTGGGTGGAAAAGTCAAGATTCAACATCAATGGGACAAATTTCGCGATAAAAACGCTCCCTTTGGACCAAACCCCAAGATTTTGGTCAATGGGGAAGAATTTTGGGGTAAAAACTCCCTAATTGTATGGAAAAGTCAATGTTGGACCTCAATGGGGATGAATTGGGGGTAAAAAGGCCCAGTTGGGTGGAAAAGCCAATGTTGTGTGGAAAAGTCAAGGTTCAACATCAATGGGACAAATTTTGGGATAAAAACGCCCCCGTTGGATCAAAACCCACGACTTTGGTCAATGAAGATGAATTTTGGGATTAAAATGCTCCAATTGGGTAGAAAAGTCAACGTTAAGTTTAGGAGGATGGATTTGTGATAGAAATGCCCCAATTAGGAGGAAAAGTCAGTGTTGGACGGAAAGGTCAATGTTCAACATCAATGGGAAAAATTTTGAGATAAAAACGCCCCCGTTGGACCAAACCCCAAGATTTTGGTCAATGGGGTGAATTTTGGGATGAAAACGCTCCATTTGGGTGAAAAAGTCAACGTTGGATGGAAAAGTCAAGGTTGGAACTCAACAGGGATGAGTTTTGGGATAAAACGACAAAATTGGATGGAAAAGTCAACGTGATTGAAAAAGTCCAATATTGGACCTCAACGGGACAAATTTTGGGGAAAAAAACGCCCCCGTTGGACCAAACCGGAAGAGTTGGTCCAATGTGGATGAATTTTGAGATAAAAATGCTCCATTTGGGTGAAAAAGTCAACGTTGGATGGAAAAGTCAAGGTTGGATCTCAACAGGGATGAGTTTTGGATAAAAACGCTCCAATTGGACGGAAAAGTCAACTTTGGGTGGAAAAGCCAATATTGGACTTCCATGGGGACAAATTTTAGGATAAAAACGCCCCAATTGGGTAGAAAAGTCAACGTCGGCCATCAACGAGGATGGATTTGGAATAAAAATGCCCAGTTGGGTGGAAAAGCCAACGCTGGGCCTCAAGGGGGATGGATTTTTGGATAAAAACACCCAGTTGGGTGGAAAAGTCAAGATTCAACATCAATGGGAAAAATTTCGGGATAAAAACGCTCCTTTGACCCAAACCCCAAGATTATTGCTCAATGGGCGAAGAATTTTGGGTAGTGGTATAAAAAGTGTCCCTAATTGTATGGAAGTCAATGTGGACCTCAATGGGGATGAATTGGGGGTAAAAATGCCCCACTTGGGTGGAAAAGACATTGTTGGGTGGAAAGGTCAAGGTTCAACATCAATGGGACAAATTTTGAGATAAAAACGCCCCCGTTGGACCAAACCCCAAGATTTTGGTCAATGGGGATGAATTTTCGGATAAAAATGCTCCAATTGGATGGAAAAGACAACGATTTATGAGGATGGTTTGTGATGAAAAATCCCCCAATTGGGGTGCGAAAGTCAGAAGTGTTGGGTGGAAAGAGTCAATGTTCAACCATCAATGGGACAATTTTGAGATAAAAAACGCCCCCGTTGGACCAAACCCCAAGATTTTGGTCAATGGGGATGAATTTTGGGATAAAAACGCTCCATTTGGGTGAAAAAGTCAACGCTGGATAGAAAAGTCAAGGTTGGATCTCAACAGGGATGATTTTGAGATAAAAACGATCCAATTGGATGGAAAAGTCAATGTTGGGGGAAAAAGTCAATATTGGACCTCAACGGGGACAAATTTTGGGATAAAAACGCCCCCGTTGGACCAAACCGGAAGAGTTTGGTCAATGGGGGTGAATTTTTGGTATGAAAACGTCCCAATTGGGTGAAAAAGTCACCGTTGGATGGAAAAGTCAAGTTGGAACTCGACTGGGATGAGTTTTGTGATAAAAACGCTCCAATTGGACGGAAAAGTCAACGTTGGGTGGAAAAGCCAATATTGGACTTCCATGGGGACAAATTTTAGGATACAAACACCCCAATTGGGTAGAAAAGTCAACGTCGGACATCAACGAGGATGGATTTGGAATAAAAATGCCCAGTTGGGTGGAAAAGCCAACGCTGGGCCTCAAGGGGGATGGATTTTTGGATAAAAACACCCAGTTGGGTGGAAAAGTCAAGATTCAACATCAATGGGACAAATTTCGGGATAAAAACGTTCCCTTTGGACCAAACCCCAAGATTTTGGTCAATGGGGAAGAATTTTGGGGTAAAAACTCCCTAATTGTATTGAAAAGTCAATGTTGGACCTCAATGGGGATGTATTTGGGGTAAAAAGGCCCAGTTGGGTGGAAAAGCCAATGTTGGGTGGAAAAGTCAAGGTTCAACATCAATGGGACAAATTTTGGGATAAAAACGCCCCCGTTGGATCAAAACCCACGACTTTGGTCAATGGGGATGAATTTTGGGATAAAAACGCTCCAATTGGGTAGAAAAGTCAACGTTAAGTTTATGAGGATGGATTTGTGATTAAAAATGCCCCAATTGGGTGGAAAAGTCAGTGTTGGGTGGAAAGGTCAATGTTCAACATCAATGGGACAAATTTTGAGATAAAAACGCCCCCGGTTGGACCAAACCCCAAGATTTTGGTCAATGGGGATGAATTTTGGGATAAAAACGCTCCAACTGGGGGAAAAAGTCAACGCTGGATGGAAAAATCAAGGTTGGATCTCAACAGGGATGAGTTTTGGGATAAAAACGATCCAATTGGATGGAAAAGTCAACGTTGATTGAAAAAGTCAATATCGGACCTCAACGGGGGACAAATGTTTTGGGATAAAAACGCCCCCGTTGCGACCAAACCGGAAGAGTTTGGTCAATGGGGATGAATTCTTTGGATAAAAACCGTCCCCAATTGGCTTGAAAAAGTCAACGATTGGATAAAAAAAGTCAAGCGTTGGATCTCACAGGGATGAGTTTTGGAGATAAACAACGCTTCCAATTGGACGGAAAAGTCAACGTTGGTGGAAAAGCCTATATTGGACTTCCATAAGGACAAATTTTAGGATAAAAACGCCCCAATTGGGTAGAAAAGTCAACGTCGGACATCAACGAGGATGGATTTGGAATAAAAATGCCCAGTTGGGTGGAAAAGCCAACGCTGGGCCTCAAGGGGGATGGATTTTTGGAAAAAAACACCCAGTTGGGTGGAAAAGTCAAGATTCAACATCAATGGGACAAATTTCGGGATAAAAACGCTCCCTTTGGACCAAACCCCAAGATTTTGGTCAATGGGGAAGAATTTTGGGGTAAAAACTCCCTAATTGTATGGAAAAGTCAATGTTGGACCTCAATGGGGATGAATTTGGGGTAAAAAGGCCCAGTTGGGTGGAAAAACCAATGTTGGGTGGAAAAGTCAAGGTTCAACATCAATGGGACAAATTTTGGGATAAAAACGCCCCCGTTGGATCAAAACCCACGACTTTGGTCAATGAAGATGAAATTGGGGATAAAAACGCTCCAATTGGGTAGAAAAGTCAAAGTTGGGCATCAATGAGGATGGATTTGTGATAAAAATGCCCCAATTGGGTGGAAAAGTCAGTGTTGGGTGGAAAGTTCAATGTTCAACATCAATGGGACAAATTTTGAGATAAAAACGCCCCCGTTGGACCAAACCCCAAGATTTTGGTCAATGGGGATGAATTTTGGGATAAAAAACGCTCCATTTGGGTGAAAAAGTCAACGCTGGATGGAAAAATCAAGGTTGGATCTCAACAGGGATGAGTTTTGGGATAAAAACGCTCCAATTGGAGGGAAAAGTCAACGTTGGGTGAAAAAGTCAATATTGGACCTCAACGGGCGACAAAATTTGGATAAAAACGCCCCCGTTGGACCAAACCGAAGAGTTTGGTCAATGCGGGATGAATTTGGGATAAAAACGTTCCCAATTGGTGACAAAAGTCAACGTTGTATAAATAAGTCAACGGTTGGATCTCAACAGGGATGAGTTTTGTGATAAAAACGCTCCAATTGGACGGAAAAGTAACGTTGGGTGAAAAGCCAATATTTGGACTTCAATGGGACAAATTTAGTAAAAACACCCCCCAATTGGGTAGAAAAGTCAACGTCGGACATCAACGAGGATGGATTTGGAATAAAAATGCCAGTTGGGTGGAAAAGGACAACGCGGGCCTCAAGGGGGAATGGATTTTTGGATACAAAAAGCCCCAGTTGGGTGGAAAAGTCAAGATTCAACATCAATGGGACAAATTTCGGGATAAAAACGCTCCCTTTGGACCAAACCCCAAGATTTTGGTCAATTGGGAAGAATTTTGGGGTAAAAACTCCCTAATTGTATGGAAAAGTCAATGTTGGACCTCAATGGGGATGAATTGGGGGTAAAAAGGCCCAGTTGGGTGGAAAAGCCAATGTTGGGTGGAAAAGTCAACGTTCAACATCAATGGGACAAATTTTGGGATAAAAACGCCCCCGTTGGATCAAAACCCACGACTTTGGTCAATGAAGATGAATTTTGGGATAAAAACGCTCCATTTGGTTAGAAAAGTCAAAGTTGGGCATCAATGAGGATGGATTTGTGATAAAAATGCCCCAATTGGGTGGAAAAGTCAGTGTTGGGTGGAAAGGTCAATGTTCAACATCAATGGGACAAATTTTGAGATTAAAACGCCCCCGTGGACCAAACCCCAAGATTTTGGTCAATGGGGATGAATTTTGGGATAAAAACGCTCCATTTGGGTGAAAAAGTCAACGCTGGATGGAAAAATCAAGGTTGGATCTCAACAGGGATGAGTTTTGGGATAAAAAACTCCCAATTGGATAAAAGTCAACATTGGTGAAAAAGCCAATATTGGACTTCAATGGGCGACAATTTTAGGATTAAAACACGCCCCAATTGGGAGAAAAGTCAACCGTCGGACATCAACGAGATGGAATTTGAATAAAATGCCCAGTTGGCGTGGAAAAAGCCAACGCTGGGCCTCAAGGGGGTGGGATTTTTGGATAAACAACACCCCAGTTGGTGAAAAGTCATAGATTAACATCAATGGGACAAATTTCGGGGATAAAAACGCCTCCCTTTGGACCAAACCCCAAGATTTTGGTCAATGGGGAAGAATTTTGGTGTAAAAACTGCCTAATTGTATGGAAAAGTCAATGTTGGACCTCAATGGGGATGAATTTGGGGTAAAAAGGCCCAGTTGGGTGGAAAAGCCAATGTTGCGTGGAAAAGTCAAGGTTCAACATCAATGGGACAAATTTTGGGATAAAAACGCCCCCGTTGGATCAAAACCCACGACTTTCGCCAGTGGGGATGAATTTTGGGATAAAAACGCTCCATTTGGGTAGAAAAGTCAAAGTTGGGCATCAATGAGGATGGATTTGTGATAAAAATGCCCCAATTGGGCGGAAAAGTCAGTGTTGGGTGGAAAGGTCAATGTTCAACATCAATGGGACAAATTTTGAGATTAAAACGCCCCGTTGGACCAAACCCCAAGATTTTGGTCAATGGGGATGAATTTTTGGATAAAAACGCTCCATTTTGGTGAAAAAGTCAACGCTGGATGGAAAAATCAAGGTTGGATCTCAACAGGGATGAGTTTTGGGATAAAAACGCTCCAATTGGATGGAAAAGTCAACGTTGGGTGAAAAAAGTCAATATTGGACCTCAACGGGGACAAATTTTGGGATAAAAACGCCCCCGTTGGACCAAACCGGAAGAGTTTGGTCAATGGGGATGAATTTTTGGGATGAAAACGTCCCAATTGGGTGAAAAAGTCAACGTTGGATGGAAAAGTCAAGGTTGGAACTCGACAGGGATGAGTTTTGGATAAAAACGCTCCAATTGGACGGAAAAGTCAACTTTGGGTGGAAAAGCCAATATTGGACTTCAATGGGGACAAATTTTAGGATAAAAACGCCCCAATTGGGTAGAAAAGTCAACGTCGGACATCAACGAGGATGGATTTGGAATAAAAATGCCCAGTTGGGTGGAAAAGAAAACGCTGGGCCTCAAGGGGGATGGATTTTTGGATAAAAACACCCAGTTGGGTGGAAAAGTCAAGATTCAACATCAATGGGACAAATTTCGGGATAAAAACGCTCCCTTGGACCAAACCCCAAGATTTTGGTCAATGGGGAAGAATTTTGGGGTAAAAACTCCCTAAATGTATGGAAAAGTCAATGTTGGACCTCAATGGGGATGAATTTGGGGTAAAAAGGCCCAGTTGGGTGGAAAAGCCAATGTTGGGTGGAAAAGTCAAGGTTCAACATCAATGGGACAAATTTTGGGACAAAAACGCCCCCGTTGAATCAAAACCCATGACTTTGGCCAATGGGGATGAATTTTGGGATAAAAATGCTCCAATTGGGTAGAAAAGTCAACTTCGGGCATCAATGAGGATGGATTTGTGATAAAAATGCCCAATTGGGTGGAAAAGTCAGTGTTGGGTGGAAAAGTCAATATTGGACCTCAATGGGGACAAATTTTGCAGAATTAAAAACGGCCCCCCGTGGACCAAAACCCAAGATTTTGGTCACGATGGGTGAAATTTTGAGATAAAAATCGCCCAATTGGGTTGAAAAAGTCAACGTTGGATGGAAAAGTCAAGGTTGGAACGCGACAGGGATGAGTTTTGGGATAAAAACGCTCCAATTGGACGGAAAAGTCAACTTTGGGTGGAAAAGCCAATATTGGACTTCAATGGGGACAAATTTTAGGATAAAAACACCCCAATTGGGTAGAAAAGTCAACGTCGGACATCAACGAGGATGGATTTGGAATAAAAATGCCCAGTTGGCTGGAAAAGCCAACGCTGGGCCTCAAGGGGGATGGATTTTTGGATAAAAACACCCAGTTGGGTGGAAAAGTCAAGATTCAACATCAATGGGACAAATTTCGGGATAAAAACGCTCCCTTTGGACCAAACCCCAAGATTTTGGTCAATGGGGAAGAATTTTGGGTTAAAAACTCCCGAATTGTATGGAAAAGTCAATGTTGGACCTCAATGGGGATGAATTTGGGGTAAAAAGGCCCAGTTGGGTGGAAAAGCCAATGTTGGGTGGAAAAGTCAAGGTTCAACATCAAAGGGACAAATTTTGGGATAAAAACGCCCCGTTGGATCAAAACCCACGACTTTGGTCAATGAAGATGAATTTGGGGATAAAAACGCTCCAATTGGGTAGAAAAGTCAAAGTTGGGCATCAATGAGGATGGATTTGTGATAAAAATGCCCCAGTTGGGCGGAAAATCAGTGTTGGGTGGAAAGGTCAATGTTCAACATCAATGGGACAAATTTTGAGATAAAAACGCCCCCGTTGGACCAAACCCCAACATTTTGGTCAATGGAAATGAATTTTTGGGATAAAAATGCTTCAATTTGTCGGAAAAGTCAACATTGGGTGGAAAACTCAGTATTGGACCTCAATGGGGACAAATTTTAGGATAAAAACGCCCCCATCCTACCAAAACCCTAGATTTTGGTCAATGGGGGTGAATTTTGGGATGAAACGCCCCAATTGGGTGAAAAAGTCAACGTTGGATGGAAAAGTCAAGGTTGGAACTCAACAGGGATGAGTTTTGGGATAAAAGCGCTCCAATTGGACGGAAGATTCAACATTGGTTGGAAAAGCCAATATCGGACCTCAATGGGGACAAATTTCAAGATAAAAACGCCCTCGTTGGACCAAACCCCAACATTTTGGTCAATGGGGAAGAATTTTGGGGTAAAAATGCTCCAATTGGGAAGAAAAGTCAAGGTTGGAAATCAACAAGGACGAATTTTGAATAAAAAGGCCCAGTTGGGTGGGAAAGCGAAGGCTGGGTGGAAAAGTCATAGTTCAATGTCAATGGGACAAATTTTGGGATAAAAACGCTCGCTTTGGACCAAACCCCAAGATTTTGGTCAATGGGGAAGAATTTTGGGGTAAAAACTGCCTAATTGTATGGAAAAGTCAATGTTGGACCTCAATGGGGATGAATTTGGGGTAAAAAGGCCCAGTTGGGTGGAAAAGCCAATGTTAGGTGGAAAAGTCAAGGTTCAACATCAATGGGACAAATTTTGGGATAAAAACGCCCCCGTTGGATCAAAACCCACGACATTGGTCAATGGGGATGAATTTTGGGATAAAAATGCTCCAATTGGGTAGAAAAGCAAAGTTGGGCAGCAATGAGGAGGATTGTGATAAAAATTGCCCAATGGGTGAAAAGTCAGTTGTTGGGTGGAAATCATGTTTCAACATGCATGGGACAAATTTGGGATAAAAAGCCCCCGTTGGACAAAACCCAGAGTTTGGTCAAGGGTGATTGAATTTTGGGATAAAAAAACGCTCCAATGATGGAAAGTCAACATTGGGTGAAAAAGTCAATATTGGACCTCAACGGGGACAAATTTTGGGATAAAAACGCCCCCGTTGGACCAAACCGGAAGATTTTTGTCAATGGGGATGAATTTTTGGGATAAAAACGTCCCAATTGGGTGAAAAAGTCAACGTTGGATGGAAAAGTCAAGGTTGGATCTCAACAGGGATGAGTTTGGGATAAAAACGCTCCAATTGGACGGAAAAGTCAACTTTGGGTGGAAAAGCCAATATTGGACTTCAATGGGGACAAATTTTAGGATAAAAACGCCCCAATTGGGTAGAAAATCAACGTCTAACGTCAACAAGGATGGATTTGGAATAAAAATGCCCAGTTGGGTGGAAAAGCCAACGCTGGGCCTCAAGGGGGATGGATTTTTGGATAAAAACACCCAGTTGGGTGGAAAAGTCAAGATTCAACATCAATGGGACAAATTTCGGGATAAAAACGCTCCCTTTGGACCAAACCCCAATTTGGTAATGGGGAAGAATTTGGGGTAAAAAACTCCCTAATGTATGGAAAGTCAATGTTGGACCTCAATGGGGATGAATTGGGGGTAAAAAAGCCCCGTTGGGTGGAAAAGCCAATGTTGGGTGGAAAAGTCAAGGTTCAAAATCAATGGGACAAATTTTGGGATAAAAATGCCCCCGTTGGATCAAAACACACGACTTTGGTCAATGGGGATGAATTTTGGGATAAAAACGCTCCATTTGGGTAGAAAAGTCAAAGTTGGGCATCAATGAGGATGGATTTGTGATAAAAATACCCCAATTGGGTGGAAAAGTCAGTGTTGGGTGGAAAGGTCAATGTTCAACATCAATGGGACAAATTTTGAGATAAAAACGCCCCCGTTGGACCAAACCCCAAGATTTTGGTCAATGGGGATGAATTCTGGGATAAAAAGGCTCCAATTGGATGGAAAAGTCAACGTTGGGTGGAAAACTCAATATTGGACCTCAATGGGGACAAATTTTAGGATAAAAACGCCCCCATCCTACCAAAAACCAAGATTTTGGTCAATGGGGGTGAATTTTGGGATGAAAACGCCCCAATTGGGTGAAAAAGTCAACGTTGGATGGAAAAGTCAAGGTTGGAACTCAACAGGGATGAGTTTTGGGATAAAAGTGCTCCAATTGGACGGAAGATTCAACATTGGTTGGAAAAGCCAATATTGGACCTCAATGGGGACAAATTTAGGGATAAAAACGCCCTCGTTGGACCAAACCCTAACGTTTTGGTCAATGGGGAAGAATTTTGGGGTAAAAATGCTCCAATTGGGTAGAAAAGTCAAGGTTGGAAATCAACAAGGATGAATTTTGAATAAAAAGGTCCAGTTGGGTGGGAAAGCGAAGGTTGGGTGGAAAAGTCATAGTTCAATGTCAATGGGAACAAATTTTGGATATGCTCGCTTTGGACCAAATACCCCAAGATTTGGGTCAATGGGGAAGAATTTTGGGGTAAAAACTCTAATTGTATGGAAAAGTCAAATGTTGGAGCTCATGGGGATGAATTGGGGGTAAAAGCCAGTTGGGTGGAAAAGCCAATGTTGCGTGGAAAAGTCAGGAACTCAACATCAATGGGACAAATTTTGGGATAAAAACGCCCCCGTTGGACCAAACCGGAAGAGTTTGGTCAATGGGATGAATTTTTGGGATAAAAACGTCCCAATTGGGTGAAAAAATCAACGTTGGATAAAAAAGTCAAGGTTGGATCTCAACAGGGATGAGTTTTGGGATAAAAACGCTCCAATTGGACGGAAAAGTCAAAGTTGGGTGGAAAAGCCAATATTGGACTTCAATGGGGACAAATTTTAGGATAAAAACACCCCAATTGGGTAGAAAAGTCAACGTCGGACATCAACGAGGATGGATTTGGAATAAAAATGCCCAGTTGGGTGGAAAGCCAACGCTGGGCCTCAAGGGGGATGGATTTTTGGATAAAAACACCCAGTTGGGTGGAAAAGTCAAGATTCAACATCAATGGGACAAATTTAGGGATAAAAACGCACCCTTTGGACCAAACCCCAAGAATTTGGTCAATGGGGAAGAATTTTGGGGTAAAAACTCCCTAATTGTATGGAAAAGTCAATGTTGGACCTCAATGGGGATGAATTTGGGGTAAAAAGGCCCAGTTGGGTGGAAAAGCCAATGTTGGGTGGAAAAGTCAAGGTCCAACATCAATGGGACAAATTTTGGGATAAAAACGCCGCCGTGGGATCAAAACCCACAACTTTGGTCAATGGGGATGAATTTTGGGATTAAAATGCTCAATGGTAGCAAAGTTCAACGTTAAGGTTTATGAGTGATGGGATTTGTGATAAAAATCCGCCAATTGGGTGAAAAGTCAGTGTTGGGTGGAAGGCAATGTTCAATCATCAATGGGACAAATTTTTGAGATAAAAACACGCCCTCGTGGACCAAACCCAAGATTTTGGTCAATGGGGATGAATTCCTGGGATACAAACGCTCATTTTGGCGAAAAGTTCAATCCGCTGGAATGGAAAAATCAAGGTTGGATCTCACAGGGATGAGTTTTGGGATAAAAACGCTCCAATTGGATGGAAAAGTCAATGTTGGTTGAAAAAGTCAATATTGGACCTCAACGGGGACAAATTTTGGGATAAAAACGCCCCCGTTGGACCAAACCGGAAGAGTTTGGTCAATGGGGATGAATTTTTGGGATGAAAACGTCCCAATTGGGTGAAAAAGTCACCGTTGGATGGAAAAGTCAAGGTTGGAACTCGACTGGGATGAGTTTTGTGATAAAAACGCTCCAATTGGACGGAAAAGTCAACGTTGGGTGGAAAAGCCAATATTGGACTTCAATGGGGACAAATTTTAGGATAAAAACGCCCCAATTGGGTAGAAAAGTCAACGTCGGACATCAACGAGGATGGATTTGGAATAAAAAATGCCCAGTTGGGTGGAAAAGACAACGCTGGGCCTCAAGGGGGATGGATTTTTGGATAAAAACACCCAGTTGGGTGGAAAAGTCAAGATTCAACATCAATGGGACAAATTTCGGGATAAAAACGCTCCCTTTGGACCAAACCCCAAGATTTTGGTCAATGGGGAAGAATTTTGGGGTAAAAACTCCCTAATTGTATGGAAAAGTCAATGTTGGACCTCAATGGGGATGAATTTGGGGTAAAAAAGGCCCAGTTGGGTGGAAAAGCCAATGTTGGGTGGAAAAGTCAAGGTTCAACATCAATGGGACAAATTTTGGGATAAAAAAAACGCCCCCGTTGGATCAAAACCCACGACTTTGGTCAATGAAGATGAAATTTTGGATAAAAACGCTCCAATTGGGGTAGAAAGTCAAAGTTGGAGCATCAATGAGGAGGATTTGTGATAAAAATGCCCAGTTGGGCGGTAAATCAGTGTTGGGGTGGAAAGGTCAAATGTTCACATCACTGGGACAATTTTGTAGATAAGAAACGCCCCCGTTGGACCAAACCTCAAGATTGGTCAATGGGGATGAATTTCTGGGATAAAAACGCTCCAATTGATGGAAATAGTGCAACGTTGGGGGTTGGAAACTCAATATTGGACCTCAATGGGGACAATTTTTAGGAATAAAACTCCCCATCCTACTAAAACCAGATTTTTTGTCAATTAGGGGGTGAATTTTGGAGATGAAACGCCCCAATTGGTGAAAAAGTCAACTGTTGGATGGAAAAGTCAGGTTGGAAACTCAAACAGGGATGTAGTTTTGGGATAAAAGCGCTCCAATTGGACGGAAGATTCAACATTGGTTGGAAAAGCCAATATTGGACCTCAATGGGGACAAATTTCGGGATAAAAACGCTCCCGTTGGACCAAACCCCAACATTTTGGTCAATGGGGAAGAATTTTGGGGTAAAAATGCTCCAATTGGGAAGAAAAGTCAAGGTTGGAAATCAACAAGGATGAATTTTGAATAAAAAGGCCCAGTTGGGTGGGAAAGCGAAGGTTGGGTGAAAAAGTCATAGTTCAATGTCAATGGGACAAATTTTGGGAAAAAAACGCTCGCTTTGGACCAAACCCCAAGATTTTGGTCAATGGGGAAGAATTTTGGGGTAAAAACTGCCTAATTGTATGGGAAAGTAAATGTTGGACCTCAATGGGGATGAATTTGGGGTAAAAAGGCAGTTGGGTGGAAAAGCCAATGATTTGGGTGGAAAAGTCAGTTCAACATCAATGGGACAAATTTTGGGATAAAAACCCCCCGTTGGAACAAACCACGACTTTGGTCAATTGAAGATGAATTTTGGGATAAAAACGCTCCAATTGGGTAGAAAAGTCAGTTGGGCATCAATTGGAGGATGGATTGTTGATGAAAAATGCCCCAATTGGGGTGGAATTCAGTGTTTGGGTGGAAGGTCAATGTTTCAACATCAATGGGACAGAATTTTGAGATAAAACGCCCCCAGTTGGACCAAACCCAGATTTTGGTGCAATGGGGGTGAATTTTGAGTATAAAAACGCTACCATTTGGTTAAAAATGTCTAACGTTGGATAAAAAAGTCAAGGTTTGGATCTCAACAGGGATGAGTTTTGGGATAAAAACGCTCCATTGGATGGAAAAGTCAATGTTGGGTGAAAAAGTCAATGTTGGACCTCAACGGGGACAAATTTTAGGATAAAACACCCCAATTGGGTAGAAAAGTCAACGTCGGACATCAACGAGGATGGATTTGGAATAAAAATGCCCAGTTGGGTGGAAAAGCCAACGCTGGGCCTCCAGGGGGAATGGATTTTTGGATAAAAACACCCAGTTGGGTGGAAAAGTCAAGATTCAATATCAATGGGACAAATTTCGGGATAAAAAACGCTCCCTTTGGACCAAACCCCCAGATTTTGGTCAATGGGGAAGAATTTTGGGGTAACAACTCCCTAATTGTATGGAAAAGTCAATGTTGGACCTCAATGGGGATGAATTTGGGGTAAAAAGGCCCAGTTGGGTGGAAAAGCCAATGTTGGGTGGAAAAGTCAAGGTTCAACATCAATGGGACAAATTTTGGGACAAAAACTCCCCCGTTGGATCAAAAACCACGACTTTGGTCAATGGAGATGAATTTTGGGGGAATAAAAACGCTCCAGATTGGGTAGAAAAGATCAACGTTAAGTTTATGAGATGGGATTTGTGATGAAAAAATGCCCCAATTGGGTGGAAAAGTCAGTGTTGGTGGAAAGGTAATGTTAACATCAATGGGACAAATTTTGCGATAAAAACGCCCCCGTTGGACCAAACCCCAAGATTTTGGTCAATGGGGATGGAATTTGGGATAAAAACGCTCCATTTTGGTGAAAAAGTCAACGCTGGATGGAAAAATCAAGGTTGGATGTCAACAGGGATGAGTTTTGGGATAAAAACGATCCAATTGGATTCAAAAGTCAACGTTGGGTGAAAAAGTCAATATTGGACCTCAACGGGGACAAATTTTGGGATAAAAACGCCCCCGTTGGACCAAACCCGAAGAGTTTGGTCAATGGGGATGAATTTTTTGGATAAAAACGTCCCAATTGGGTGAAAAAGTCAACGTTGGATAAAAAAGTCAAGGTTGGATCTCAACAGGGATGAGTTTTGGGATTAAAACGCTCCAATTTGGCGAAAGTCAACTTTGGGTGGAGAAGACAATATTGGACTTCAATGGGGACAAATTTTAGGATAAAAACGCCCCAATTGGGTAGAAAAGTCAACGTCGGACATCAACGAGGATGGATTTTGAATAAAAATGCCCAGTTGGGTGGAAAAGCCAACGCTGGGCCTCAAGGGGGATGGATTTTTTGGATAAAAACACCCAGTTGGGTGGAAAAGTCAAGATTCAACATCAATGGGACAAATTTCGGGATAAAAACGCTCCCTTTGGACCAAACCCCAAGATTTTGGTCAATGGGGAAGAATTTTGGGTAAAAACTCCCTAATTGTATGGAAAAGTCAATGTTGGACCTCAATGGGGATGAATTTGGCGTAAAAAGGCCCAGTTGGGTGGAAAAGGCAATGTTGGGTGGAAAAGTCAAGGTTCAACATCAATGGGACAAATTTTGGGATAAAAACGCCCCCGTTGGATCAAAACCCACGACTTTGGTCAATGATGATGAATTTTGGGATAAAAACGCTCCAATTGGGTAGAAAAGTCAAAGTTGGGCATCAATGAGGATGGATTTGTGATAAAAATGCCCCAGTTGGGCGGAAAATCAGTGTTGGGTGGAAAGGTCAATGTTCAACATCAATGGGACAAATTTTGAGATAAAAACCCCCCCGTTGGACCAAACCCCAAGATTTTGGTCAATGGGGATGAATTCTGGGATAAAAACGCTCCAATTGGATGGAAAAGTCAACGTTGGGTGGAAAACTCAATATTGGACCTCAATGGGGACAAATTTTAGGATAAAAACTCCCCCATCCTACCAAAACCCAAGATTTTTGTCAATGGGGGTGAATTTTGGGATGAAAACGCCCCAATTGGGTGAAAAAGTCAACGTTGGATGGAAAAGTCAAGGTTGGAACTCAACAGGGATGAGTTTTGGATAAAAGCGCTCCAGTTGGACGGAAGATTCAACATTGGTTGGAAAAGCCAATATTGGACCTCAATGGGGACAAATTTTGGGATAAAAACGCCCTCGTTGGACCAAACCCCAACATTTTGGTCAATGGGGAAGAATTTTGGGGTAAAAATGCTCCAATTGGGAAGAAAAGTCAAGGTTGGAAATCAACAAGGATGAATTTTGAATAAAAAGGCCCAGTTGGGTGGGAAAGCGAAGGTTGGGTGGAAAAGTCATAGTTCAATGTCAATGGGACAAATTTTGGGATAAAAACGCTCGCTTTGGACCAAACCCCAAGATTTTGGTCAAT
Source organism: Eopsaltria australis (assembly GCA_034509425.1). NCBI lineage: Eukaryota > Metazoa > Chordata > Aves > Passeriformes > Petroicidae > Eopsaltria > Eopsaltria australis. The sequence continues at coordinate 816 of JAVTVJ010004934.1, read as the reverse complement.
GGGGAAGAATTTTGGGGTAAAAACTGCCTAATTGTATGGGAAAGTCAATGTTGGACCTCAATGGGGATGAATTTGGGGTAAAAAGGCCCAGTTGGGTGGAAAAGCCAATGTTGGGTGGAAAAGTCAAGGTTCAACATCAATGGGACAAATTTTGGGATAAAAACGCCCCCGTTGGATCAAAACCCACGACTTTAGTCAATGAAGATGAATTTTTGGGATAAAAACGCTCCAAGTTGGGTAGAAAAGTCAAAGTTGGGCATCAGATGAGGATGAGTTTTGGGATAAAAACGCTCCAATTGGTTGGAAAAGTCAACGTTGGTTGAAAAAGTCAATATTGGACCTCAACGGGGACAAATTTTGGGATAAAAACGCCCCCGTTGGACCAAACCGGAAGAGTTTGGTCAATGGGGGTGAAATTTTGGTATGAAAACGTCCCAATTGGGTGAAAAAGTCAACGTTGGATGGAAAAGTCAAGGTTGGAACTCGACAGGGATGAGTTTTGGGATAAAAACGCTCCAATTGGACGGAAAAGTCAACTTTGGGTGGAAAAGCCAATATTGGACTTCAATGGGACAAATTTTAGGATAAAAACGCCCCAATTGGGTAGAAAAGTCAACGTCTAACGTCAACGAGGATGGATTTGGAAAAAAAATGCCCAGTTGGGTGGAAAAGCCAACGCTGGGCCTCAAGGGGGATGGATTTTTGGATAAAAACACCCAGTTGGGTGGAAAAGTCAAGATTCAACATCAATGGGACAAATTTCGGGATAAAAACGCTCCCTTTGGACCAAAACCCCAGATTTTGGTCAATGGGGAA
>JAVTVJ010004931.1:0-18567 GCA_034509425.1 Eopsaltria australis | reverse complement strand
AGTCCAGTTAAACCCAGTATACCCCAGTTTATCCCAGTATAACCCAGTTTATCCCAGTATAACCCAACCCATCCCAGTCCAACCTACTTTTGTAGTACGTCCCAGTTTGCCCCAGTATAACCCATTCCAACCCAGTATGTCCCAGTTTGTCCCAGTATAACCCATTCCAAACCACTATAAACCAGTTCATCCCAGTATGCCCCACTCCATACCTTTATAAAACCACTTAGGCCCAACATATCCTAGTTCAGACCAGTATAACCCATTCTAGACCAGTATATCCCAGTTTATCCCAGTGCCCCGCCCCGATCCTCCCTCACCGCTCGCTTTGGGTTAAAAAAGCGGCGTTTCGGGTCCGGCGCGCGGACGTGGCGGGCGGCAGCCAATGGGAGCGCGGCTCGCCCCGCCCCGCGTGCGCTCCGCCGCCGCTGATTGGTCGAGACTCCCTCGGTGGGCGGGGCCAAAGCTCTGAGGGGCAGAGGGACCCCCCCTGGGGTTGGGGCAGGACGGGACGAGGTGAGGGGGGGGACGCGAATTTTGGGTTTTTTTTGAGGGATTTTGGGGGGGTTTGGAGGGTTCTGAAAGGTCCTGAGGGGTTTGGGAGAGTCTGAGGAGGATTTTGGGGGATTTTGGTGGAGTTTTAAGAGGGTTTGGGGGAGGTTTTGAGGGGATTTTGGGAGGGTCCCGAAGGATCCTGAGGGGTTTGGGGGGCTCTGAGGAGAATCTGGGGGAGTTTTGAGGGAGTTTTAAGGGGTTTTGGGGGAGGATTTGAGGGGAATTTGGGGGAGTTTTGAGGGAATTTGGAGGGTCCCGGAGGATCCTGAGGGGTTTGGGGGAGTCTGAGGAGGATTTGGGGGGATTTTGGGGGAGTTTTAAGGGGTTTTGGGGGAGGATTTGAGGGGAATTTGGGGGAGTTTTGAGGGAATTTGGAGGGTCCCGAAGGATCCTGAGGGGTTTGGGGGGGTCTGAGGAGAATTTGGCGCAGTTTTGGAGGTGTTTTGGTCGAGTTTTAAGGAGTTTTGGGGCAGATTTTGAGGGGGATTTGGGGGAATCCTGAGGGGATTGGGAGGGTCCCGAAGGTTCCTGAGGGGTTTGGGAGAGTCTGAGGAGGATTTGGGGGAGTTTTAAGGGGTTTTAGGGGAGATTTTGAGGGGATTTTGGGGAGGTCCTGAGGGAATTTGGAGTGTCCCGAAAGGTCTTGAGGGGTTTGGGGGGGTCTGAGGAGAATTTGGGGGAGTTTTGGGGGGTTTTAGGGGATTTTGGGGAGTTCCGAGGGGGATTTTGGGAGATCTTGAGGGGCCCGAAGGTTCCTGAGGGGTTTGGGAGAGTCTGAGGAGGATTTGGGGGAGTTTTGGGGGAGCTTGGGGACATTTTTGGGGCATTTTGGGGTCATTTTACTCCGTTTTTGAGGCATTTTGTGTTAATTTTGCTCCATTTTCGGGTCATTTTGGGGTAGTTTGGGGCATTCGGAATCATTTGGGGTAATTTTGCTCCTTGTTGGGGTGTCGTTTTGGGGCATTTTCGGGTACTTTTTCTCTATTTGTGCTCATTTCGGGGCATTTTGGGTTCATTTTGCTCCCTTTTGGGCTCATTTCTCTCAAATTTGGGTCATTTTGGGTAATTTTGCTCTATTTTGGGCTCAGTTTGGAGCATTTGGGGTTGGCTTTGGGGTATTTGGTGCCATTTTTAGGGCATTTCCCTTCATTTTCGAATGATTTGGGGTCAATTTGGGGCATTTTGCTCCATTTTTGGGGCATTTTGGGCTCATTTCTCTCCAATTCAGGTCATTTTGGGGTAATTTTGCTGCATTTTGGGTCATTTGGGGCATTTTTGGGTCATTTTGCTCCATCTCAGGCTCATTTTGGGCTCTTTTTGCTCCATTTTGGGCTCATTTCTCTCCATTTTGGGGCATTTTGGGCTCATTTCTCTCAATTTCGGGGCATTTTGGGCTCATTTCTCTCCATTTTGGGGCATTTTGAGCTCATTTCTCTCAATTTTGGGGCATTTTGAGCTCATTTCTCTCAATTTGAGGTCATTTTGGGCTCTTTTTGCTCCATTTTGGGCTCATTTCTCTCCATTTTGGGCTCATTTTGGCTCTTTTTGCTCCATTTTGGGCTCATTTCTCTCCATTTTGGGGCATTTTGAGCTCATTTCTCTCCATTTGAGGTCATTTTAGGCTCATTTTGCTCCATTTTGGGCTCATTTTGCTCCATTTTGGGCTCATTTTGGGCTCATTTCTCTCCATTTTGGGGCATTTTGAGCTCATTTCTCTCCGTTTCTCTCCATTTCAGGCTCATTTTGGGCTCATTTCTCTCCATTTCAGGCCATTTCACTCCACCTCACCCTCATTTTGGGCCATTCCCACCTCATTTCTCTCCGTTTTCTGCCCCTTTCGTTCCATTTTCGCCTCATTCTCCCCCTTTCCTCCCCTCAGATGCTCCGGGCGTGGCCGTGGCCGCTGTGGCCCCTCCTGGCTCTGGCTTTCGGGGGTCCCCACGCCCCCCACCCCAATTTGGGGTCCCCCCACGCCCCCCACCCCGATTTGGGGGACCCCGAATCCCACGGGCACGACGCCCAGGGGGTTTTTTGGGACCACGCCGCGCTCTGGGGGGCGCAGGAGGCGCGGGAGCAGCGGCAGCTGGAGCCGGAGGAGTCGCGGAGGAGGCTGGGGTGAGTGCTGGGAGATTCCCGGGGGGGAAAAAATTCCCGGGAAAAATTCCCGAAAAATTCCCCGAAAAAAATCCCCAAAGGAATTGCATTAAAATGTCGTCGAAATTCCATTAAAATTCCATCAAAATTCCGTCAAAATTCTGTCAAAATTCTGTCAAAATTCCGTCAAAATTCCATCGAAATGCCATTAAAATTCCATTAAAATTCCCTAAAAAATTCCATCCAAATTCCATCAAAATTCCGTCAAAATCCCATTAAAATCCCATCAAAATTCTGTCAAAATTCCATCAAAATTCCATCGAAATTCCATTAAAAATTCCATTAAAATTCCATAAAAATCCCATCAAAAATTCCATTAAAATTCCCTAAAAATTCCCTCAAAATCCCATCAAAATTCCATCAAAATTCCATTCAAATACCATTAAAATTCCATTAAAATTCCATCGAAATTCCATCAAAATTCCATTAAAAATTCCCTTTAAAATCCCTTAAAAATCCTTTAAAAATCCTGAAAATTTCATTAAAAATTAATTAAAATTCCATCAAAATTCCATTAAAATTTTCATCCAAATTCCATCGAAATACCATCGAAATTCCATCAAAATTCCGTCAAAATTCCATCAAAATTCCATCAAAAATTCCATTAAAAACCCCATCAAAAATTCCATTAAAATTCCCTAAAATATTCCCTCAAAATCCCATCAAAATCCCATCAAAATGCCATTAAAATTCCATTAAAATTCCATTAAAATCCCATCGAAATTCCATCAAAATTCCATTAAAAATTCCCTTAAAAATCCTTTAAAAATCCTTTAAAATTCCATTAAAAATGAATTAAAATTCCATCAAAAATTCCATTCAAAATTCCCCCAAAAATCACGAACAATTCACAAAAAAAATTCCTTCAAAAACCCTTTAAAAATTTCAGGAATTCCGGCTCCCAAATCCCAATTTTTTTCCAGGCTCCTGCTTGGATTGGTTGGAATTTCAGGGTAATTTTGAGGGATTTGGGGTGAATTTCAAGGGAATTTTGGGTGGATTTTGGCTCCCAGGAATTTCCCGGAATTCCACCCCAATTTTGTGTGGAATTTCAGGAATTCCAGCTCCCAAATCCCAATTTTTCCCAATTTTCCAGGCTCCTGGTGGGACTCATGGACTCAGACACTTCCAGGGGAATCTGGGCTGGGAATTTTGGGTGAAATCCTCACGATTTTGGCTCCCAGGAATTTCCCGGAATTCCAGCCCAATTTTGGGTGGAATTTCAGGAATTCCAGCTCCCAAATCCCAATTTTTCCCAACTTTCCCAGGCTCCTGGTGGGACTGATGGACTCAGACACTTCCAGGGGGGGTCTGGGGTGGGAATTTTGGGTGAAATCCTCACGATTTTGGCTCCCGGGAATTTCCCGGAATTCCACCCCAATTTCAGGTGGAATTTCAGGAATTCCAGCTCCCAAATCCCGATTTTTCCCAACTTTCCCAGGCTCCTGGTGGGACTGATGGACTCAGACACCTCTGGAGGGGTCTGGGGTGGGAATTTTGGGTGAAATCCTCACGATTTTGCACAATTTTGGGAATTCCAGGAATTTCCCGGAATTCCAGCCCAATTTTTTGTGGAATTTCAGGAATTTCAGCTCCCAAATCCCGATTTTTCCCAATTTTCCAGGCTCCTGGTGGGACTGATGGACTCAGACACTTCCAGGGGGGGTCTGGGCTGGGAATTTTGGGTGAATTTTGTGCCATTTTGTTCAAATTCCGCGCGATTTCGAACTTCACCAATTCCACCCCCAATTTCAGGTGGAATTCCAGCTCCCAAATCCCGATTTTTCCCAATTTTCCAGGCTCCTGGTGGGACTGATGGACTCAGACACCTCCGGGGGGGTCTCCAGGGAGGAACTCCGGGCCTGGATCCTGCGCAGGCACCGCGGCTCCCGGCAGGAGGCGCTGCTGAGCGAGAGGAGCCGCCAGGATCGCGACAGGGACGGCCTCGTGACGTGGGAGGAGTATCGGGGGGAGGCCTTCGGGGAAACGGGTGAGTTCGGGAATGTTTTGGGAATTTTTTGGGAATTTTTTTGGGATTTTTTGGGATTTTTTGGGGATTTTTTGGGATTTTTTGGGGATTTTTTGGGGTTTTTTTGGGGATTTTTTGGGGGATTTTTTGGGGATTTTTTGGGGATTTTTGGGAATTTTTCGATTTTTTTGGATTTTTTTGGATTTTGGGTTTTTTGGGATTTTTTGGAATTTTGGGGGGTTTTTTTAGGGTTTTTTCAGAGCTTTTTTCGGGAATTTTTGGGGATTTTTGGGGACTTTTTTTAGGGATTTATTGGGATTTTTTCGAAGTTTTTGGATTTTTGGGGAATTTTTTTGGGGATTTCAGAGTTTTTTCGGATTTTTTTAGGGATTTTTGGGTTTTTTTGGATTTTTGGGTTTTTGGGATTTTTTGGGATTTTTTGGGATTTTTTTTGGGATTTTAAGGGGATTCTGGGAATTTTTGGGGATTTTTTGGGAATTTTTTGGGAATTTTTTGGGGTTTTTTTCGATTTTTTAGGGATTTTTGGGGGGTTTTTTGGGATTTTTTAGGGATTTTTGGGGATTTTTTTTGGGATTTTTTGGGGGATTTTTTGGGGATTTTTTTGGCATTTTTTGGTGTTTTTTTTGCATTTTTTAGGGATTTTTTGGGATTTTTTGGGGGATTTTTTGGGATTTTTTGGGATTTTTAGGGGAATTTTTTGGGACTTTTTTGGGGATTATTTTGGGGTTTTTTGGGGATTTTTTGGGTTTTTTTGGATTGGGATTTTGGGATTTTGGTTTTTCGATTTCGGATTTTTGGTTTTTGGGGATTTTTGGATGTTTTTAGGATTTTTTTTTGGGATTTTTTGGGATTTTGGGATTTTGGGGGATTTTTGGATTTTTTGATTTTTTAGGGATTTTTGGTTTTGGGGTTTTTTGGGGATTTTTTGGGTTTTTGGGGATTTTTTTTGGATTTATTGGAATTTTTTCGAGTTTTGGGATTTTTGGATTTTTGGGATTTTTGGATTTTTTGGATTTTTGGGATTTTGGGATTTTGGGGATTTTGGATTTTCGGATTTTTTGGTTGTTTTTTGATTTTGGGGATTTTTGGGGATTGGGATTTTTTGGGAATTTTTTAGGAAAATTGGGATTTTTTGGGGGATTTTTTTTGGGATTTTGGGGGATTTTTTGGATTTTTTGGGATTTTGGGGATTTTTGGAATTTTTTTTTAGGATTTTTGGGATTTTTTTAGGGATTTTTTTGGATTTTTTGGGGATTTTTGGGGGATTTTTTTAGGGATTTATTGGGAATTTTTTCGGAAGTTTTTGGGAATTTTTGGGGATTTTTGGGGAATTTTTCAGATTTTTTAGGGATTTTTTGGGGTTTTTTGGGGGATTTTTTGGGATTTTTTTGGGGATTTTTTGGGGATTTTTGGGGATTTTTTGGGGATTTTTTTAGGGATTTTTTGGGGATTTTTTGGGATTTTTGGATTTTTTGGGGATTTTTGGGGATTTTTTGGGGATTTTTTTAGGATTTTTTGGGGATTTTTTGGGATTTTTTTTAGGATTTTTTGGGATTTTTTGGGGATTTTTTGGGATTTTTGGGGATTTTTTGGGGGATTTTTTAGGGATTTATTGGTAATTTTTTCGGAAGTTTTTGAGGATTTTTGGAGAAGTTTTGGGGAATTTTTCAGAGTTTTTTCAGATTTTTTAGGAATTTTTTGGGATTTTTTTGGGTTTTTTGGGGGATTTTTTGGGATTTTTTTTAGGGATTGTTTGGGGTTTTTTTTAGGGTTTTTGGGATTTTTTTTGGATTTTTTGGGATTTTTAAGGGATTTTTTTTGGTTTTTGGGATTTTTTGGGTTTTTTTGGAAGGTTTTTTTGGGGATTTTTTGTGGATTTTTTAAGGGATTTATTGGGAATTTTTTTCGGAAGTTTTTGGGGATTTTTTGGGATTTTTGGGTTTTTTGGGGATTTTTTTGGGATTTTTGGGGGATTTTTTGGGATTTTTTTAGGGATTTTTTGGGGATTTTTTGGGGATTTTTGGGATGTTTTTTGGGGATTTTTTGGGATTTTTTTTAGGGTTTTTTTGGGATTTTTTTGGGGATTTTTGGGATGTTTTTTGGGGATTTTTTGGGATTTTTTTTAGGGTTTTTTTGGGATTTTTTTGGGGATTTTTTGGGATTTTTTAAGGGATTTTTTGGGGTTTTTGGGGATTTTTTGGGTTTTTTTTGGGGAGGCTTTTTGGGGGATTTTGTGATTTTTTAAGGGATTTATTGGGAATTTTTTCGGAGTTTTGGAATTTTTGGGATTTTTACGGTTTTTTGGATTTTTTTGGGATTTGGGGTTTTTTGGGGATTTTTTGGGATTTTTTGGGATTTTTTGGGGGATTTTTTTCAGAGTTTTTTTGGGAATTTTTGGGGATTTTTGGGGGGATTTTTCTGGGGAATTTTTTCGGATTCTTTTGGGAATTTTTTAGGATTTTTTCAGAATTTTTTGGGATTTTTTTGGGACTTCTTTGGGATTTTTTTAGGATTTTTCCAGAGTTTTTTTCGGATTTTTTAGGGATTTTTTGGGATTTTTTTGGGGTTTTTTCGGGAATTTGGGGGGATTTTTTTTTGGAATTTTTTCATAATTTTTTGGGATTTTTGGGGGAATTTTTTTCGGAATTTTTTAGGATTTTTTGGGATTTTTTTGCGGATTTTTCCGGGATTTTTTGGCAGTTTTGGGTTTGTTTTTTTTTTTTTAAATGAGATTTTTGGGTTTTTTTTAGGAATTCCTGAGAGATTTTGGGGTTTTTTGGGAATTGTTAGGGTTCTATTGAGAGCTTTTTATGGGATTTTAGGGAATTTTGGGAGGTTTTTCCTGTGGATTTGGGGGAATTTGAGGGGATTTTTCAGGGAGATTTGGGTGGATTTTGAGGCGAAATTTGGGATGATTTTTGGGATGATTTGGGGAGATTTTGGTTGGATTTTGGATGGATTTTGGGATGGATTTTGGGATGGATTTTGGGATGGATTTTGGGATGGATTTTGAGGGAATTTTGGGGTTTTTTTTAGTGGATTTAGGGCGGATTTTCATGGGAATTTTGGGGCATTTTTAGGGGAATTTTGGGAGATTTTTTGTGGGAATTTTCTTGGGATTTTGGATGGATTTGGGGTGGATTTTGGGAGGGTTTTTGGGATGGATTTTGGGGGAATTTTGGGGGTTTTTTTAGTGGAATTTTGGGAGTTTTTTTGTGGGAATTTTCTTGGGATTTTGGATGGATTTGGGGTGGATTTTGATGGGTTTTTTTTTAGGGGAATTTGGGTGGAATTTGGGGCGATTTTGGATGGATTTTGGTGGGAATTTTGGGAGTTTTTTAGGGGAATTTGGGGACTTTTTGGGGGGGAATTTTGGGAGCTTCTTGGGTGGATTTTGGGACTTTTCTGAGAGTTTTTGGGATGGATTTTGGGGGAATTTGGGGACAATTTTAGGGGAATTTTCGGAGTTTTTTCGTGGGGATTTTCTTGGGATTTTGGTGGGAATTTGGATGAATTTTGGGATAAATTTTGGGAGGGTTTGGGGATGGATTTTGGGGTGATTTTGGGACATTTTTAGGCTGATTTTGGGGTTTTTTAGGGCGGTTTTGGGATGTTTTGTGTGGAATTTTGGGGCGATTTTGGCTGGAATTTCACCTGGATTTTGGGATAAATTTGAGATAAATTTGGGATAAATTTGGGATAAATTTGGGATAAATTTGAGATAAATTTGGGATCAATTTGGGATAAATTTGAGATAAATTTGAGATAAATTTGGGATAAATTTGGGATAAATTTGAGATAAATTTGGGATAAATTTGGGATAAATTTAGGATAAATTTGGGATAAATTTGGGATCAATTTGGGATAAATTCGGGATAAATTTGAGATAAATTTGAGATAAATTTGGGATAAATTTGATATAAATTTGAGATAAATTTGATATAAATTTGAGATAAATTCGGGATCAATTTGGGATCAATTTGAGATAAATTTGAGATAGATTTTTGGATCAATTTGGGCCGTTTTCTCCCAAATCCAGAGGATTTTGGGGGCTCTCCAGATCCCGATTCCCACCGGCGCCTCCTGGACCGATCCCGGCGCCGTTTCCAGGCCGCGGACGAGGACGGGGACGGGCGGCTCGGGGACACTGAGCTCGACGCCTTCCTCCACCCTGAGGACTTCCCCCACATGCTGGACCTCGTGGTACAGGTGAGAAACCATCCCAAAATCCCTGGGAATTTTTGGGAATTTTTTGGGATTTTTTTCAGAATTTTTTTTGGAATTTTTTCGGATTTTTTTGGGAATTTTTTTGGATTTTTAAAAAATTTTTTTGGATTTTTTTCGGATTTTTTCAGTATTTTTTAGGGTTTTTTTGAGGGTTTTTTGGGGTTTTTTCATGGGATTTTGGGGTCTGGGTGGATTTGGAATTTTAGGAAATTTTTAGGGAATTTTTAGGAATTTTTTAGTAATTTTTCAGGAATTTTTTAGGAATTTTTTGGGAATTTTTTGAGATTTTTTGGAATTTTTTAAAGAATTTTTTTAGGGTTTTTTTTGAGGGTTTTTTTGGGAATTTTTTAGGGATTTTAGGGGGAATTTGAGGAAGGAATTTTTGGGTGGAATTTTTTGGGAATTTTTCATGGATTTGGAGGGAATTTTGGGGGGAATTTTGAGGGAATTTTGGGGTTGGAATTGGGGCATTTTCAGGTGGAATTTGGCTGGAATTTTGGGGCAAATTCCCAAATTTTTTGGGTTTTCCAGGAAACCATCGAGGACCTGGATCGGGATGGGGACGGATTCATCCAGGTGGACGAGTACATTGGTGAGGAAATCTGGGAATTCTGGGGAAATTTTGGGAATTTTTTGCGTGAATTTTTGGGAATTTGAGGGGAATCTTGGGGGGATTTTTTGGGAATTTTTTGGGGGAATTTTTGAGAGATTTTTTTGGAAATTTGGGGCATTTTGGGGGATTTTTTGGGATTATTTTTCCAGGGTTTTTTTTGGGGAATTTTTTGGGGTTTTTTTGGAATTCTTGGGAGATTTTTGGGAATTTTTTGGGGATTTTTTGGGATTTTTTTTCCAGGATTTTTTTGGGAAATTCTGGGAATTTTTGGGGGATTTTTTTGGGATTTTGGGGAATTTTTTTGGGAAATTTTTGGGGAATTTTGGGGGATTTCTTGGGATTCTTTTCCAGGATTTTTTTGGGAATTTTGGGGGGATTTTTTTTGGAATTTTGGGGGAATTTTTGGGATTTTTTTCGCAGGATTTTTTGGGGATTTTTTTGGGAATTGCTGGGAATTTTGGGGGGATTTTGGGGATTTTTTTTGGGAATTTTTTTGAGAGTTTTTGGGAATTTTGGGGGAATTTTTGGGGATTTTTTGGGATTATTTCCAGAATTTTTTGGGATTTTTTTTAGTATTTCTGGGAATTTTTTGAGGATTTTTTTGGGATTTTGGGGAATTTTTTGGGGGATTTTTTTGGGAATTTTGGGGGATTTTGGGGATTTTTTTCCCAGGATTTTTTTGGAATTTTTTTGGGAATTGCTGGGAATTTTGGGGGATTTTTTGGGATATTTTTTCCCAGGATTTTTTTGGGAATTTCTGGGAATTTTGGAGGATTTTCTGGGGAGATTTTTAGGACTTTTTGGGATTTTTTCCCAGGATTTTTTTTGGATTTTTGTTGGGAATTGCTGGGAATTTTGGGGGATTTTGGGGAGCGTTTGGGAATTTTTGGGGAATTTTTGGGATTTTTTTGGGATTTTTTCCAGGATTTTTTTTGGGAATTGCTGGGAATTTTTCCGGGATTTTGGGGGATTTTTCCGGGATTCTTTGGGAATTCCAGGACCGGGATTTTTTCAGGATCCATCCCATAATTCCCCCTTCCAGCTGATCTCTCCGAGGGACCCCCGGGCTCCCCGGAACCTCCGGAAATCCAACGGGAACAGGAGCAATTCCTGAGAATCCGGGATCGGGATTTGGGGGATTTGTGGGAATTTTTGAGGGGATTTTTTGGGATTTTTTCCAGGATTTTTTTGGGGAATTTCTGGGAATTTTGGGGGGATTTTTTTGGGAATTTCTGGGAATTTTGGGGGGATTTTTTTGGGAATTTTTGGGGGGATTTTTTTGGGAATTTTGGGGGATTTTTTGGGATTTTTTTCCCAGGATTTTTTTGGGAATTTTAGGGGATTTTTTTGGGATTTTTGGGGTTTCCTTTGGAATTTCGGGACCGGGATTTTTTCAGGATCCATCCCATAATTTCCCCTTCCAGCTGATCTCTCCGAGGGACCCCCGGGGTCCCCGGAACCTCCGGAAATCCAACGGGAACGGGAGCAATTCCTGAGAATCCGGGATCGGGATTTGGGGGATTTGTGGGAATTTTTGAGAGGATTTTTGGGGGATTTTTTGGGATTTTTTCCAGGATTTTTTTGGGGAATTTCTGGGAATTTTGGGGGGATTTTTTTGGGAATTTCTCAGGAATTTTTTGGGGGATTTTTGGGGAATTTTGGGGGATTTTTTGGGATTTTTCCCAGGATTTCTTGGGATTTTTTGGGAATTTCTGGGAATTTTTGGGGATGTTTTTGGGAATTTTTGGGGAATTTTTTTGGGAATTTCTGGGAGTTTTTTTGGGATTTTTTTTCCCAGGATTTTTTTGGGAATTTTTTTGGGAATCTTTGGGGGATTTTTTGGGGAGATTTTTAGGAATTTTGGGGGATTTTTTGGGATTTTTTTTCCCGGGATTTTTGTGGGAATTTCTGGGAGTTTTTGGGGGATTTTTGGGATTTTTTCCAGATTTTGGGGGATTTTTTGGGATTTTTTCCAGGATTTCTTGGGATTTTTTTGGGGAATTTCTGGGAATTTTGGGGGGATTTTTTTGGGAATTTTTTTTGGAATTTCTGGGAATTTTGGGGGGATTTTTTTGGGGATTTTTGGGGATTTTTTTTGGGAATTTTTCCAGGATTTTTTTGGGATTTTTGGGGTTTCCTTTGGAATTTCGGGACCGGGATTTTTTCAGGATCCATCCCATAATTCCCCCTTCCAGCTGATCTCTCCGAGGGCCCCCCGGGCTCCCCGGAACCTCCGGAAATCCAACGGGAACGGGAGCAATTCCTGCGGATCCGGGATCGGGATCAGGACGGGCGCCTGGGACCCCCCGAGGTCAAAGCTTGGCTGAGCCCCCCCAGCCCCGACTGGGCCGGGGTGGAGGCCGAGCACCTGATCCACCACGCCGACCTGGACCAGGTGAGAATTCCCAAAATTCCCAAATTCCCAAAAAAAATCTGGGAATTCCCGAAAAAATCCCGGAAAATTTCGCGTTTCGGGGCCGTTTTTGGGTCATTTTAGGGGATTTTTGGGCCATTTTAGGGGGGTTTTTGGGGGTCCCTGATCCACCACGCCGACCTGGACCAGGTGAGAATTCCCAGAATTCCCAAATTCCCAAAAAAAATCCGGGAATTCCCGAAAAAATCCCGGAAAATTTCAAGTTTTGGGGCCGTTTTTGGGTCATTTTAGGGGATTTTTGGGGTCATTTTAAGGAGAAATTTGGGGTTTTAGGGGGGAAATTAAAGCGTGACTCCTCCCCAAATTCCCAGAATTCCCAAATTCCCAAAAAAATCTGGGAATTCCCGAAAAAATCCCGGAAAATTTCGCGTTTCGGGGCCTTTTTTGGGTCATTTTAGGGGATTTTTGGGCCATTTTAGGGGGGTTTTTGGGGTTTTTGGGGGTCCCTGATCCACCACGGGGACCTGGACCAGGTGAGAATTCCCAGAATTCCCAAATTCCCAAAAAAAATCTGGGAATTCCTGAAAAAATCCCGGAAAATTTCGAGTTTCGGGGCCGTTTTTGGGCCATTTTCAGGGGAAATTTGGGGTTTTTTGGGGGGGAATTAAAGCGTGAATCCTCCCCAAATTCCCAGAATTCCCAAAATCCCCGGAATTCCCGGAATTCCCAAAAAACCTGGGAGAATCTGGGGCGGTTTTGGGGGATTTAGGGACAATTTTAGGGCAATTTAATGGAATTTCTCCCCATTTTCGCCCTCTCCGGGTGGGAATTTTGGGGATTCTCATCCCAAAAATTCCCAAAGAATCCCCAAAAATTCCCAAATTTTCCCCCTCTTCCAGGATGGAATCTTGAGCCGGGAGGAGATTTTGGGACGCTGGGAGATTTTCGTGGGGAGCCGAGCCACCGACTACGGGCAGGACCTGCACAGGGCCCACGACGAGCTCTGAGCCCCTCAGAATTCCCAAAACATTCCCAGAACATTCCCAAAAAATTTGGGATCGTCCCCAAAAAAATCCCGGAAAAAATGGGATTTTTCTGGGAAAAAATCCGGGATTTTTAGAGGTGAAAACACCGATTTTGGGGGGGAAAAAGGGAAATTTTCCCCCAGAAAATTCCCAAAAAATTCCCAAAGTATTCCCAAAAAATCTGGGATCATCCCCAAAAAAATCCCGGAAAAAATGGGATTTTTCTGGGAAAAAATCCGGGATTTTTAGAGTGAAAATTGAGTAAAAATCTGGGATTTTTGAGGGTTCAGGATGGGATCTGAACACCCCAAAATTCCCAAAAAATTCCCAAAGTATTCCCAAAAAATCTGGGAGCATCCCCAAAAAAATCCCGGAAAAAATTGGATTTTTCTGGGAAAAAATCCGGGATTTTTAGAGGTGGAAACACCAAATTTTAGGGAAAAAAATGGAATTTTGCCCCCAGAAAATTCCCAAAAAATTCCCAAAATATTCCCAAAAAATTCCTAAAAATTCTGGGATCATTCCCAAAAAAATTCTGGAAAAAATCGGATTTTCCCTCCAAAAAATCCCCCAAAAATTCCGGATTTTTAGAGTAAAATTGGGGGAAAAATTCCCAAAAAATTCCCAAAAAATTCCCAAAAAGTCCCGGGATCATTCCCAAAAAAACCCCAAAAAATTTGGGAATTCTAAACCCCAAAATCCCCAAAATTTGGGAATTTTGGGGCATTTTTAGGGGGGGTCCAGGAGGAGAAGAAATCTCCGGGATCCCCCAAAATTTGGGATATTTGGGAATAAAAATTCCCCAATTCCCAAAAAAAAATCGGAGCTGGAGTCGTTTTTGGGGGGAAAACTTGGGAATTTTGGGGGGGAAAATTGGGAATTTTGGGGTGGAAAATTGGGAATTTTGGGAGGGAAAATTGGGAATTTTGGGAGGGAAAATTAGGGAATTTTGGAGGGAAAAAATTTGGGAATTTTGGGAGGGAAAATTAGGGAATTTTGGTGGGAAAATTGGGATTTTTTTGGGGGGAAAATTGGGAATTTTGGAGGGAAAAATTTGGGAATTTTGGGAGGGAAAATTGGGATTTTTGGGGGGAAAAATTGGGATTTTAGGAGGGAAAAAATGGGATTTTGGAAGGGGAAAAATCGGGAATTTTGGGGGGAAAATTGGGAATTTTGGGGGGGAAAAATTGGGAATTTGGGGGGAAAATTTTGGGGAATTTGGGGGGAATCAGGAATTTTGGGAAAAAATTGGGATTTTTTGGGGGAAAAATTGGGAATTTTGGAGGGAATTTGGGAATTTTGGGGGGAAAGATTGGGAATTTTGGGGAGGGAAAATTGGGATTTTAGGGGGAAAAATTTGGGGATTTTGGGGAAAAAATGGGAATTTTAGAGAGAAAAATTCGGGGAATTTTGGGGGGGGAATCAGGAATTTTGGGAAAAAATGGGCTTTTTTGGGGGAAAAATTGGGAATTTTGGGGGAAAATTAGGGAATTTTGGGGGAAAAATTAGGAATTTTTGGTGGGAAAAATTTGGGATTGGGGGAAAAATTTGGGAATTTTTTGGGGGGGGAAATTGGGATTTTGGGTGGGAAAAATTGGGAATTTTGGGGGGGAATCAGGAATTTTGAGGAAAAAATAGGGATGGGATTTTTGGGTGGAAAAATTTGGGATTTTGGGGGGGGAAATTTAGGGAATTTTGGGGGAAAAATTTGGGATTTGGGGAGGAAAAATTGGGATTTTTTTGGGGAAAAATTGGGATTTTTGGGGGGAAAAATTGGGAATTTTGGAGGGAAAAATCAGGGAATTTTGAGGGAAAGATTGGGAATTTTGGGGGGGAAAAATTGGGATTTTAGGGGGAAAATTTTGGGATTGGGGGAAAAATGTTGGGAATTTTGGGAGGAAAAAATTAGGGAATTTGGAGGGGAAAAGTTGGGATTTTGGGGGGGAAATTTGGGGAATTTTGGGGGGAAAAATTGGGATTTTGGAGGGGGAAAAAAATGGGGATTTGGGGGGGAAAATTTGGGATTTTAGGAGGAAAAATCAGGATTTTGGAATGTGTGGGGGGGGGTCCCCAAATTTTTCCAACCCCAAATCTGGGCCTTTTCGGACCAAAAAAAAAAGGGCGGGATCCGCCCCTCCCCCACCCCCAACCCAAATTCCCACCTCCCGGGAGGGTGGGGGGAGGGGTGACCCATCCCAAAATTCCCTCAAATCTGGGTCTGGGGGGATCCTTTGGGATCCGACCGACATTATCCATTTTTTTTTGGGAAGCCCAAATTCCCAAATTTAGGTCGGGATCCCTTTGGGAGCCGAATTTTTCCCAGGCGACGCGGCCCCTTTAAGAAAAACCGCGCCTTTCCCGCTTCATTTGCATAACCCCGCCCATTGCCGCAGGAGAAGCCACGCCCCCTCATCGACTGCAATCGCGCTTAAGCCACGCCCCTTTTTATGCAAATTATTCGTTGAGCCACGCCCCCTCCATTGAAATCAATGGGCGCTCCAAGCCACGTCCCCTCCATTGAAACCAATAGGCCATTAGGCCACGCCTCTTTATGCAAATAATGTACTGAGCCACGCCCCCTCCATTGAACCCAATGGGGTTTTAAAGCCACGCCCACCACATCCCACCCCCTCATTTGCCGCAATGCCGAGGCCACGCCCCCTCCCCCTCCAAGCCACGCCCCCCGCCCGAAGCCACGCCCCCTCCGGCTGCCGCGGGGCCCGGCCGTGTGTCCGAGTGGCCGTGGGGGTGTCCGAGGTGGCCGTGGGGGTGTCCGAGTGGCCGTGGGGGTGTCCGAGTGGCCGGAGCAGTGTCCGAGTGGCCGTGGGGGTGTCCGAGTGGCCGTGGGAGTGTCCGAGTGGCCGTGGGTCCGGCCGTGGGTCCGTGGGAGTGTCCGAGTGGCCGGAGCGCTGTCCGAGTGTCCAGCTGGGGTCTGGCTGTCTGTCCGGCCGCGTGTCCGGAGTGGCCGAAGGGTTCAGGTCAGTTGCGGGGCTTTGAGCCACAGCGAGTGGCCGTGGGTCTGGCTGTGGGTGTGTCCGTGTGTCCATCCCCGTGTCCATCCCTGTGTCCATTTGTCCATCCCCGTGTCCATCCCTGTGTCCATCCCTGTGTCCATCCCCGTGTCCATCCCCGTGTCCATTTGTCCATCCCTGTGTCCATCCCCGTGTCCATCCCCGTGTCCATCCCTGTGTCCATTTGTCCATCCCCGTGTCCATTTGTCCATCCCTGTGTCCATTTGTCCATCCCTGTGTCCATCCCCTGCCATTTGTCCATCCCTGCCATCCCAGTGTCCATCCCTGGTCCATTTGTCCATCCCGTGTCCATCCCTGTGTCCATCCCTGTGTCCATCCCTGTGTCCATTCCCTGTGTCCATTGTCCATCCTGTGTCCATTGTCCATCCCGCGTGTTCCATTTGTCCATCCTGTGTCCATCCCTGTCATCCGTTCCATCCCTGTGTCCATCCCCGTGTTCATTTGTCCATCCCTGTGTCCATCCCCGTGTCCATCCCTGTGTCCATCCCAGTGTCCATTTGTCCATCCCTGTGTCCATCCAGGTGTCCGTGGCTCTGTCCAGCTGTCCACCCAAGTGTCCAGGAGTCCGTGAGTCCGTCCATGGCTCCATCCAGCTGTCCGTGCCTGTGTCCAGATGTCCAGAAGTCCATCCAGAGGTGTCCAGGTGTCCGTGAGTCTGTCCAGGTGTCCATCCCTGTGTCCAGGTGTCCATCCCAGTGTCCAGGGGTCCACCCAGGTGTCCCTCGATGGCGCTGGCGGGGCCGGAGTTGGAGCGGTCAGTGGCCGGAGGGGCAGTGTCCGGCCATGTCCAGGTGTCCAGGTGTCCATCCAGGTGTTCCTCTCACCTCTCCCTGTCTCTCCTCTCCCATCCAGGTGTCCATCTGTCCATCCAGGTGTCCATCCAGGTGTCCATCTGTCCATCCCAGTGTCCATCTGTCCATCCAGGTGTCCCTCGATGGCGCTGGCGGGGCCGGAGTCGGAGCGGTCAGTGGCCGGAGGGGCAGTGTCCGGCCATGTCCAGGTGTCCATCCAGGTGTCCAGGTGTCCATTCTCCTCACTTCTCCCTTTCTCCTGTCCATCCCAGTGTCCATCTGTCCATCCAGGTGTCCACCCAGGTGTCCCTCGATGGCGCTGGCGGGGCCGGAGGCGGAGCGGTCAGTGGCCGGAGGGGCAGTGTCCGGCCATGTCCAGGTGTCCATCCAGGTGTCCAGGTGTCCATTCTCCTCACTTCTCCCTTTCTCCTGTCCCTCACAGGTGTCCATCTGTCCATCCAGGTGTTCATCCCAGTGTCCATCTGTCCATCCAGGTGTCCCTCGATGGCGCTGGCAGGGCCGGAGTTGGAGCGGTCAGTGGCCGGAGGGGCAGTGTCCGGCCGTGTCCAGGTGTCCATCCAGGTGTCCATTCTCCTCACTTCTCTCTTTCTCCTGTCCATCCAGGTGTCCATCCCAGTGTCCATCTGTCCATCCCAGTGTCCAGGTGTCCACCCAGGTGTCCCTCGATGGCGCTGGCGGGGCCAGAGGCGGAGCGGTCAGTGGCCGGAGGGGCAGTGTCCGGCCATGTCCAGGTGTCCAGGTGTCCATCCAGGTGTCCGTTCCCCTCACCTGTTTCTCTCTCTCCCATCCAGGTGTCCATCTGTCCATCCCGGTGTCCATCCCAGTGTCCAGGTGTCCATCCAGGTGTCCCTCGATGGCGCTGGCGGGGCCGGAGTTGGAGCGGTCAGTGGCCGGAGGGGCAGTGTCCGGCCATGTCCAGGTGTCCATCCAGGTGTCCATTCTCCTCACTTCTCTCTCTTTCCTCTCCCATCCAGGTGTCCATCTGTCCATCCCAGTGTCCATCCAGGTGTCCGATGGCGCTGGCGGGGCCGGAGTCGGAGCGGTCAGTGGCCGGAGGGGCAGTGTCCGGCCATGTCCAGGTGTCCATCCAGGTGTCCAGGTGTCCATTCTCCTCACTTCTCCCTTTCTCCTGTCCATCCAGGTGTCCATCTGTCCATCCAGGTGTCCATCCAGGTGTCCGATGGCGCTGGCGGGGCCGGAGGCGGAGCGCTCAGTGGCCGGAGGGGCAGTGTCCGGCCGGCCGCTCTTCTGCCGCCGGGGGGCGCTGCGGCACAAGGTGGTGCACGAGGTCAAGAGCCACCGGTTCACGGCCAGGTTCTTCAAACAGCCCACGTTCTGCAGCCACTGCACCGACTTCATCTGGTCAGTGACACACCTGGGGACACCTGGGGACAGGTGACACACCTGGGACACACCTGGGGACACCTGGGGACACACCTGGGACAGGTGGGACATGGGGACATGGGGGGTGTCACACCTGGGTTCTTCAAGCAGCCCACGTTCTGCAGCCACTGCACCGACTTCATCTGGTCAGTGACACACCTGGGGACACCTGGGGACACCTGGGGACACCTGGGGACACCTGGGGACACCTGGGGACAGGTGGGACATGGGGGGTTCTTCAAACAGCCCACGTTCTGCAGCCACTGCACCGACTTCATCTGGTCAGTGACACACCTGGGGACAGGTGACACACCTGGGGACACACCTGGGGACAGGTGACACACCTGGGGACACACCTGGAGACACCTGGGGACACACCTGGGGACACCTGGGGACACCTGG
>JAVTVJ010004928.1:0-24319 GCA_034509425.1 Eopsaltria australis | reverse complement strand
AAGGAGCAGGCTGGGCACCCAGCCGCTCCACAAACCTGTAGGAAGGGGGGCCCATCCCCCACCTCCTACCAAGAAGCAGACCAGGCCTCCCCCGGCCGCTCCATGCCCAGATGTCTCCAGGCCAGCTTTCAATTCAAAACTCGCATGTGCTAAACATGAAATAAACTTTTGCACTGTGATTTGCTTTTCTCTACCAGTGAACAATCTCAGCCGAGATCACACACCTGCCTCCTCCCCACCAGCCGATCTCTGGGGCAGGGTGGAAAATCGGCAACAGGAAAAACTTGGAGAAATGATTTCAAAAGCAAATTTTCTCACCACCACGCCAGGTTGTCCTGTGATCGCTAACAATTACTGAATTTAAACAGATACACAATACATAAACAATACACACACATACAAACTACACACTACACAACAAAAAGAACCACCTTTATACTACCTCCTGTGGATCTTGGAACCATGGTGTCTCGACCTCAGGCCCGTGGCAGGGAATTCTTTAGATTGCTGTCAGAAAGGAATTCCTTGCAGGATGTTTTCGGTCCAGAGGAAGGGTACCAGGTTCTCGTGTCCCTTCTGGGTGTGCCAAATAACTGTTGCCTTTTCCCCCAGCCTGGAAAAGAAACTCTAGATCATTTTAGCAAGGAGTTAATATAAAAGGGGATCTTTATTTTGAAGGTCTTCAGGAGCAGTTATGGAAAGGTGTCCATAAAAGCCCAGCCCCTCCAGGGGTGAGTACATATTTATAGCTTTTAGGAAATTAGTATAATTGATTAAGAGCACCAATAAGGAGAACAAGTGGCGATTCAATTCCCCCTCAGGTCCAGCCCCTTCCCTGGAGCCCCCCTCTCAGCACTGGCTGCACTCTGCTTATGAAAATGTACCTCAGAGTTGTTCTCGTGTCTTGGTTCCCAGGAAGAACTGGAGATAGGATAGGGCCTTGCAACCCCTGGGCTTAAGTCCTGGAATTTGTTTTGTCTTTCTGCTTAGGGAAAGTATGAAAGGTACTGGAAAACTAAAGCATAATATATAGTAGGCTGCTAGAGCCACAAAAATATGTGCAGAGAGTGCTAGAGAACATATAAAAGAAAAAGGCAGAAACCAAACGGGCTCTATTCCCTTTTTTTAGAGACCAACAAGACTCTGTCTTGTCTAGTCTCTACTCTGTATCTAACCATACCTCTTGGTTTATAACTGGCTATCCCACTAGTTGTTACAGACAAGTACTATAAATCTAAGCAGTTACTATGAACATTTCTTTTATCTAGGTTCAGTTTGGTAACTATGAAGTGAGTGTACTGAAGATATTCAAGGTTCAGTTAGCTCTTTTGAGAGTTACTTGGTGTAGAATTTGAGTTTGCTTTCAAATTTCAACCAAATTTCTAAAAAAATTTTCATTCAGATTTGCATAAGAACAACAACTAGTGTTAATGATTTTGTGGCTAGTAGGAAATTAAGAGCTATTTTGTTTTGTCAACAGCCTTTAATATGATTAAACATTACATTTGGAATCACAGCTCCATGGGCACAGGCCCAATCTTTATCTTGGGGCAAACTTACCAGGCCAGATTCTCAACTTTGACAAGTTGTCCTTATGAAGAGCTTTTGGATACATTTTGGACTCGAGTTACATGCAAATTTTAGGACCAAATTTGAATCACGGTTACCAACTGTACAGATAAGAGGTACAAAAGAACAGTTTAAATCATATCATCTCAATTTGTATCAGTCTCTGTTTCTGGCTGTCTATGAGACGCTTCTTAACTCTGGAGCAGTGAATTCAAGGCTCTCTGCCAGCAGCTTTGGATTTGGTGGAGAGGGTAGTCAGGGACTTTTGGAAATGACTCTTTTACTTAGCTCTCGTAAGATTACTGTCCTTCATTCAACATAGACCTGCCCTAGGTTTAGCTAGTTGCTAGTCTCCTTCCCTAGATGACTTTGCTCTGCCCTAGATCTTTCATTGATATAACTCAGTTCAGCTTTTGTGATGGTACATTTGATGGTAACACTTTTCTCATGGTTACCTGGTTCGTGGTTGTTACTGCATAACCTGTCTTTTGTTTGCCATCTCGCATGAAGCTGCTCTCATCTGCATACAGCTCCCAGGCTGACACATCTTTCAGGTCTGCTCTGCTGGAATGGTCTGCAAACAGTCAGACTTAAATACATTATCAGTTAGTGCTGGGAACAGACATACTAGGATTGACAGCAAACGTTTTCAGAATAACATTATCCAGTTTCAGTAGCATGGCATAGGGTCCATGTCTTCTGTGTTCACAGAACAAACTTACAGTGGGTTGCATGCAACTGTTGGATGTATCAATTCTTGGCTGCTGGTTGGATGCAGCAATTTTCAGTTGTTGACTGCCCTAGTTCTCCAGTTTCAGGATTATTTTACATAATAGTAAAGAGTCCTTGGTCTTTTTTACTCACAAGGATACAGGAGAAGGTCTTTTACAAATTTAACTCAGTAAACCATTCTAAGATATTTGTTAACACAGGACTCTGCTTACTTATAGCATGGTTTAAGGGAGCCTAAAAACGGCTTCTTGTTCTTTGGGCTGGTGTGTGTTTTACACGAGTGCTTACAGAGCAGACAAAGGAAGCTCGCTGCCCTACGCCTGCGGCGGGGGCCGGGCGGCGGCATGTGACACCCCTTGAGGCACCCCGGCTCGCCAGCGCTCGGCCGATGCTGCTGCTCACAGCGGCTCACCGGGTGTCCCAGCAAAACAAGCTCGTTACTGTGGAAAGTGCGATAGGGCCGTTCCTGCTCTTAGATCTCACACTCCCAGCCCGCTCTGGGCCGGTGCGGGCGGGGCCCAGGAGCAGCGAGTGAGCCGGGCCGTGGCCGCGCAGCGGCGGCCCCGCCTCCGCCAGAGCAGGGCCGAAGCAGCGCAGCGGCAGCCCCGGTGCCGGTTCGCTTCCTGGGACAGCTCCCCCGCGCATCCCCCGGCCGTGACCAGGGCAATGGCAGGAATCACCTCCGCCCCTCTCAGAGCGGCTGGTGCCCAGCTTCTGTCACGGTGGAGTGACCGCCCTGCTCGCGGAGCCGTCCCGGAAGTCCGGGAGTCGCCCTTGCCTTAAAATCTTGGAAAAACTTTTTACAGATGGAACATAGAAAGTGGGGGCTTCTCCCCCTTCCCTTACAATGGAGCGAACGGAGCTTTCTCGGCCGTTCCACAAAACTTGCTGGAAGCGAGGATCTCTCCCTCGCCTCCCACTAAGGAGCAGGCTGGACACACAGCCTCTCCACAGACCTGTAGGAAGCGAGGATTTCTCACTCGCCTCCCACCAAGGAGCAGGCTGGGCACCCAGCCGCTCCACAAACCTGTAGGAAGTGGGAATCTCTCCCCAGCTTCCCACCAAGGAGCAGGCTGGGCACCCAGCCGCTTCACAACCCTGTAGGAAGTGGGAATCTCTCCCCAGCCTCCCACCAAGGAGCAGGCTGGACACCCAGCCGCTCCACAAACCTGTAGGAAGCGGGGCCCATCCCCCACCTCCTACCAAGAAGCAGACCAGGCTTCCCCCGGCCGCTCCATGCCCAGATGTCTCCAGGCCAGCTTTCAATTCAAAACTCGCATGTGCTAAACATGAAATAAACTTTCGCACTGTGATTTGCTTTTCTCTACCAGTGAACAATCTCAGCCGAGATCACACACCTGCCTCCTCCCCACCAGCCGATCTCTGGGGCAGGTTGGAAAATCGGCAACAGGAAAAACTTGGAGAAATGATTTCAAAAGCAAATTTTCTCACCACCACGCCAGGTTGTCCTGGGATCGCTAACAATTACTGACTTTAAACAGATACACAATACATAAACAATACACACACATACAAACTACACACTACACAACGAAAAGAACCACCTTTATACTACCTCCTGTGGGATCTTGGAACCATGGTGTCTCGACCTCAGGCCCGTGGCAGGGAATTCTTTAGATTGCTGTCAGAAAGGAATTCCTTGCAGGATGTTTTCGGTCCAGAGGAAGGGTACCAGGTTCTCGTGTCCCTTCTGGGTGTGCCAAATAACTGTTGCCTTTTCCCCCAGCCTGGAAAAGAAACTCGAGATCATTTTAGCAAGGAGGTAATATAAAAGGGGATCTTTATTTTGAAGGTCTTCAGGAGCAGTTATGGAAAGGTGTCCATAAAAGCCCAGCCCCTCCAGGGGTGAGTACATATTTATAGCTTTTAGGAAATTAGCATAATTGATTAAGAGCACCAATAAGGAGAACAAGTGGCGATTCAATTCCCCCTCAGGTCCAGCCCCTTCCCTGGAGCCCCCCTCTCAGCACTGGCTGCACTCTGCTTATGAAAATGTACCTCAGAGTTGTTCTCGGCCTTGGTTCCCAGGAAGAACTGAGATAGGACAGGGCCTTGCAACCCCCTGGGGCTTGGAGCTCTGGAATTTGTTTTGTCTTTCTGCTTAGGGAAGGCTATGGAAAGGTACTGGAAAAACTAGCTATTAATATAGTAGGCTACAGAGCCACAAAAATATGTGCAGAGAGTACAGAGAACATATAAAAGAAAAAAGGCAGAAACCAAACGGCATCACCGGGGGCACAGTGCCTTAGGGCCGGGACACAAAAAGTGTCCCTTTTCTCTGAGAAAGAGAAACTCTCCCCCCAGTTTCTTGATGTCAGTTTGGAGGAGGGTTTTGCCCTGCAAGGGCAGCCAGGTCCTTCTTGTGGCAAGCTTAGGGTTCTGCGAGGAATCTTAATCCATGCGGAATTTCAGCATGCGGCTGTCAACTCCCAATATGTGGCCTTCGATGCAAACAATGCGCATTTCCCATGTGAAGAAACTCAGCCCCCAGATGCATGATGCCAGTTTTTAGGCAGGCATTTAGCCCTACAATTGCAGCCAGAAGTTCTAGCTGATGGCAGCTGTGTTCTGGGAAGGATTCTTGATCCGATGCGGCATTTTCAGGTGGCTCCCGGTTGTTGCCTTTTCCCCAGCCTGGAAAAAGAAACTCGAGATCATTTTAGCAAGGAAGTAATATAAAAGGGGATCTTTATTTTGAAGGTCTTCAGGAGCAGTTATGGAAAGGTGTCCATAAAAGCCCAGCCCCTCCAGGGGTGAGTACATATTTATAGCTTTTAGGAAATTAGCATAATTAAGAGCACCAATAAGGAGAACAAGTGGCGATTCAATTCCCCCTCAGGTCCAGCCCATTCCCTGGAGCCCCCCTCTCAGCACTGGATGCACTCTGCTTATGAAAATGTACCTCAGAGTTGTTCTCGGCCTTGGTTCCCAGGAAGAACTGCGATAGGACAGGGCCTTGCAACCGCCTGGGGCTTGGAGCTCTGGAATTTGTTTTGTCTTTCTGCTTAGGGAAAGGCTATGGAAAGGTACTGGAAAAACTAGCTATTAATATAGTAGGCTACAGAGCCACAAAAATATGGGCAGAGAGTACAGAGAACATATAAAAGAAAAAAGGCAGAAACCAAACGGCATCATTCCCCCGTTTTTTAGAGACTAACAAGACTCTGTCTTGTCTAGTCTCTACTCTGCATTCAACCATACCTCTGGTTTATACAACTGGCTATCCCACTAGTTGTTACACAGATGCTAATTATAACTACAGTTACTATGAACATTTCTTTTATCTAGTTTCAGTTTGGTAACCATGAAGTGAGTTTACTGAAGATATTCAAGGTTCAGTAAGCTCTTTTGAGAGTTACTTGGTGTAGAATTTGAGTTTGCTTTCAAATTTCAACCAAATTTCTAAAAAAATTTTTCATTCAGATTTGCATAAGAACAACAAATAGTGTTAATGATTTTGTGGCTAGTATGAAATTAAGAGCTATTTTGTTTTGTCAACAGCCTTTAATATGATTAAACATTACATTTGGAATCACAGCTCCATGGGCACAGGCCCAATCTTTATCTTGGGGCAAACTTACCAGGCCAGATTCTCAACTTTGACAAGTTGTCCTTATGAAGAGCTTTTGGATACATTTTGGACTAGAGTTACATGCAAATTTTAGGACCAAATTTGAATCACGGTTACCAACTGTACAGATAAGAGGTACAAAAGAACAGTTTAAATAATATCATCTCAATTTGTATCAGTCTCTCTTTTCTGGCTGTCTATGGAGCAGACGTCTTCTTAACTCTGGAGCAGTGAATTCAAGGCTCTCTGCCAGCAGCTTTGGATTTGGTGAGGGTAGTCAGGACTTGGAATGACTCTTTTGACTTAGATCGTAAGATTACTGTCCCTTCATTCAACATAGACTCAGTCTCTAGGATTGAATAGTTGCTAGTCTTCCTTCCTTCTAGATGACTTTGCTCAGTTCTAGATCTTTCATTGATATAATCAGTTCAGCTTTTTGTGATGGTACATTGATGGTAACACTTTTCTCATGGTTACCTGGTTCGTGGTTGTTACTGCATAACCTGTCTTTTGTTTGCCATCTCGCATGAAGCTGCTCTCATCTGCATACAGCTCCAGGCTGGCACATCTTTCAGGTCTGCTCTGCTGGAATGTCTGCAAACGTCAGGACTTAAATTACATATCAGTTATGCTGGGAACAGACATACTAGGATTGGACAGCAAAACGTTTTCAGAATAACATTATCCAGTTTCAGTTAGCATAGGCATAGGGTCCATGTCTTCATGTTTCACAGAAGAAACTTACAGTGGGTCTGGCATGCAACTTTGGATGTATCAATCTTGGCTGCTGTTGGATGCAGCAATTTTCAGTTCTGATGCCCTAGTTCTCCAGTTTCAGGATTATTTTACATAATAGTAAAGAGTCCTTGGTCTTTTTAACTCACAAGGATACAGGAGAAGGTCTTTTACAAATTTAACTCAGTAAACCATTCTAAGATATTTGTTAACACAGGACTCTGCTTACTTATAGCATGGTTTAAGGGAGCCTTAAAACGGCTTCTTGTTCTTTGGGCTCGGTGTTTCCCTTTTGAGTGCTTACCAGAGCAGACAAAGAGCGCTCGCTGCCCTCGCACGGCCGGGGACGGGCGCGGCATGCGGGCACCCCCGCCCAGGGGCACCCCCGGCTCGCCCGCGCTCGCCCCGTCCTGCTGCTCACAGCGGCTCCGGGTGTCCTTAAAACAAGCTCGTTTACTGTGGAAAGTGCGATAGGGGCCGTTCCTGCTCTTTAGATTCTCACACTCCCGGCCCGCTCTGGAGGCCGGTGCGGGCGGGGCCCAGGAGCAGCGACGTAGCCGGGCCGTGCCCGCTCAGCGCGGGCCCCGCCTCCGCCAGAGCAGGGCCGAAGCAGCGCAGCGGCAGCCCCGGTGCCGGTTCGCTTCCTGGGACCGCTCCCCCGCGCATCCCCCGGCCGTGACCGGGGCAATGGTAGGAATCACCTCCGCCCCTCTCAGAGCGGCTGGTGCCCCGCTTCTGTCACGGGGGAGTGACCGCCCTGCTCGCGGAGCCGTCCCGGAAGTCCGGGAGTCCCCCTTGCCTTAAAATCTTGGAAAAACTTTTTACAGATGGAACATAGAAAGTGGGGGCTTCTCCCCCTTCCCTTACAATGGTGCGAACCGAGCTTTCTCGGCCGATCCAAAAAACTTGCTGGAAGCGAGGATCTCTCCCTCGGCCTCCACTAAGGAGCAGGCTGGACACCCAGCCTCTCCACAGGACCTGTAGAAAGCGAGATGTCTCACTCGCCTCCCACCAAGGAGCAGGCTGGGCACCCAGCCGCTCCACAAAACCTGTAGGAAGTGGGAATCTCTCCCCAGCTTCCCACCAAGGAGCAGGCTGGGCACCCAGCCGCTCCACAAACCTGTAGGAAGTGGGAATCTCTCCCCAGCCTCCCACCAAGGAGCAGGCTGTACACCCAGCCGCTCCACAAACCTGTAGGAAGTGGGAATCTCTCCCCAGCCTCCCACCAAGGAGCAGGCTGGACACCCAGCCGCTCCACAAACCTGTAGGAAGCGGGGCCCATCCCCCACCTCCTACCAAGAAGCAGACCAGGCCTCCCCCGGCCGCTCCATGCCCAGATGTCTCCAGGCCAGCTTTCAATTCAAAACTCGCATGTGTTAAACATGAAATAAACTTTCGCACTGTGATTTGCTTTTCTCTACCAGTGAACAATCTCAGCCGAGATCACACACCCGCCTCCTCCCCACCAGCCGATCTCTGGGCAGGTTGGAAAATCGGCAACAGGAAAAACTTGGAGAAATGATTTCAAAAGCAAATTTTCTCACCACCACGCCAGGTTGTCCTGGGATCGCTAACAATTACTGACTTTTAACAGATACACAATACATAAACAATACACACACATACAAACTACACACTACACAACGAAAAGAACCACCTTTATACTACCTCCTGTGGGATCTTGGAACCATGGTGTCTCGACCTCAGGCCCTGGCAGGGAATTCTTTAGATTGCTGTCAGGAAGGAATTCCTTGCAGGATGTTTTCGGTCCAGAGGAAGGGTACCAGGTTCTCGTGTCCCTTCTGGGTGTGCCAAATAACTGTTGCCTTTTCCCCCAGCCTGGAAAAGAAACTCGAGATCAATTTAGCAAGGAGGTAATATAAAAGGGGATCTTTATTTTGAAGGTCTTCAGGAGCAGGTATGGAAAGGTGTCCATAAAAGCCCAGCCCCTCCAGGGGTGAGTACATATTTATAGCTTTTAGGAAATTAGCATAATTGATTAAGAGCACCATAAGGAGAACAAGTGGCGATTCAATTCCCCCTCAGGTCCAGCCCCTTCCCTGGAGCCCCCCTCTCAGCACTGGCTGCACTCTGCTTATGAAAATGTACCTCAGAGTTGTTCTCTGCCTTGGTTCCCAGGAAGAACTGAGATAGGACAGGGCCTTGCAACCCCCTGGGGCTTGGAGCTCTGGAATTTGTTTTGTCTTTCTGCTTAGGGAAAGGCTATGGAAAGGTACTGGAAAAAATAGCTATTAATATAGTAGGCTACAGATCCACAAAAATATGGGCAGAGAGTACAGAGAACATATAAAAGAAAAAAGCAAGAAACCCAAACGGCATCACCGGCTGAGCACAGTGCCTTAGGGCTGGGACACAAAAAAAGTGTCCCTTTTCTCTGAGAAAGAGAACTCTGCCCCCCAGTTTCTTGATGTCAGTTTGGAGGAGGGTTTGGGCCCTGCAAGGGCAGCCAGGGTCCTTCTTCGTGGCAGCTTGGGTCTGCGAGGAATCTTAATCCATGCGGAATTTCAGCATGCGGCTTGCAACTCCCAGATATGTGGCCTTCGATGCAAACAATGGCGGCATTCCATGTGAAAGAAAACTCAGTCCCCGCAGATGCATTGATGCCAGTTTTTAGGAGGCATTTAGCCCTTACAATTGCACCAAGTTCTAGCTGATGGCACTTGGTCTTTGGAAGTATCTTAGATCCATGCGGCATTTCAGGTGAGCGTCCGGTGTTGCTTTTCCCCCAGCCTGGAAAAGAAACTCGAGATCATTTTAGCAAGGAGGTAATATAAAAGGGGATCTTTATTTTGAAGGTCTTCAGGAGCAGTTATGGGAAGGTGTCCATAAAAGCCCAGCCCCTCCAGGGGTGAGTACATATTTATAGCTTTTAGGAAATTAGCATAATTGATTAAGAGCACCAATAAGGAGAACAAGTGGCGATTCAATTCCCCCTCAGGTCAGCCCCTTCCCTGGAGCCCCCCTCTCAGCACTGGCTGCACTCTGCTTATGAAAATGTACCTCAGAGTTGTTCTCGGCCTTGGTTCCCAGGAAGAACTGAGATAGGACAGGGCCTTGCAACCCCCTGCGGCTTGGAGCTCTGGAATTTGTTTTGTCTTTCTGCTTAGGGAAAGGCTATGGAAAGGTACTGGAAAAACTAGCTATTAATATAGTAGGCTACAGAGCCACAAAAATATGGGCAGAGAGTACAGAGAACATATAAAAGAAAAAAGCCAGAAACCAAACGGCATCACCGGGAGCACAGTGCCTTTAGCGGCCGGACACAAAAAGCTGTTCCCTTTTCCTGAGAAAGAACTCTTGCCCCCCAGTTTCTTGATGTCAGTTTGGCAGGGAGAGGGTTTTGGCCCTGCAAGGGCAGCCAGCTCCTTCTCGGTGAGCTGGGTCTGCGAGAGAATCCTTAACATGCGGGAATTTGCGGCCATGCGGCCTGTCAACTCCCCAGATATCTGGCCTGTCGATGCAAAACAATGGCGCATTTCCATGTGAAAGAAAACTCAGTTCCCCCAGATGCATGATGCAGTTTTTAGGGCATTTAGCACCTACAATTGCAGCAGAGTTTCTAGCTTGATGCAGCTTGGGTTGGGAAGATCTTACAGCGCCATTTCAGTGCGCGTCGGTGTTGGCCTCCCCCAGCCTGGAAAAGAAACTCGAGATCATTTTAGCAAGGAGGTAATATAAAAGGGGATCTTTATTTTGAAGGTCTTCAGCAGCAGTTATGGAAAGGTGTCCATAAAAGCCCAGCCCCTCCAGGGGTGAGTACATATTTATAGCTTTTAGGAAATTAGCATAATTGATTAAGAGCACCAATAAGGAGAACAAGTGGCGATTCAATTCCCCCTCAAGTCCAGCCCCTTCCCTGGAGCCCCCCTCTCAGCACTGGCTGCACTCTGCTTATGAAAATGTACCTCAGAGTTGTTCTCGGCCTTGGTTCCCAGGAAGAACTGCGATAGGACAGGGCCTTGCAACCCCCTGGGCTTGGAGCTCTGGAATTTGTTTTGTCTTTCTGCTTAGGGAAGCCTATGAAAAGGTACTGGGAAAAACTAGCTGTATTAATATAGTAGCTACAGAGCCACAAAAATTATGGCAGAGAGTAACAGAGAATCATATAAAAGAATAAAAAGGCAAAACCAAACAGGCAATCATTCCCCCCTTTTTTAGAGAACTAACAAGACTCTGTCTCTGTCTAGTCTTCTATCTCTGCATTCAACCATACTCTGGTTATACATTACTGATCCCACTATGTTACACAGAATTGTCTACATATAACTACAGTTACTATGAACATTTCTTCTATCTAGGTTCAGTTTGGTAACCATGAAGTGAGTGTACTGAAGATATTCAAGGTTCAGTAAGCTCTTTTGAGAGTTACTTGGTGTAGAATTTGAGTTTGCTTTCAATTTTCAACCAAATTTCTAAAAAAATTTTTCATTCAGATTTGCATAAGAACAACAACTAGTGTTAATGATTTTGTGGCTAGTAGGAAATTAAGAGCTATTTTGTTTTGTCAACAGCCTTTTATATGATTAAACATTACATTTGGAATCACAGCTCCATGGGCACAGGCCCAATCTTTATCTTGGGGCAAAACTTACCAGGCCAGATTCTCAACTTTGACAAGTTGTCCTTATGAAGAGCTTTTGGATACATTTTGGACTAGAGTTACATGCAAATTTTAGGACCAAAGTTGAATCACGGTTACCAACTGTACAGATAAGAGGTACAAAAGAACAGTTTAAATCATATCATCTCAATTTGTATCGTCTCTGTTTGCTGGCTGTCTATGGAGCAGGACGTCCTTCTTAACTCTGATCCAGTGAATTCAGCTCTCTGCCAGCAGCTTTGGATTTGGTGAGGGTAGTCAGGACTTGGAAGTGACTCTTTCTGACTTAGCTCGTAAGATTACTGTCCCTTCATTTCAACATAGACTGCAGTCTCTAGGCTTGAATAGTTGCTAGTCTTCCTTCCTTCTAGATGACTTTGCTCAGTTCTAGATCTTTCATTTATATAATCAGTTCAGCTTTTTGTGATTGTACATTTGATGGTAACACTTTTCTCATGGTTACCTGGTTCGTGGTTGTTACTGCATAACCTGTCTTTTGTTTGCCATCTCGCATGAAGCTGCTCTCATCTGCATACAGCTCCAGGCTGGCACATCTTTCAGGTCTGCTCTGCTGGAATAGGCTTCTTCCATGGTCTGCAAACAGTCAGACTTAAATACATTATCAGTTAGTGCTGTGAACAGACATACTAGGATTGACAGCAAACGTTTTCAGAATAACATTATCCAGTTTCAGTAGCATGGCATAGGGTCCATGTCTTCTATGTTCACAGAACAAACTTACAGTGGGTTGCATGCAACTGTTGGATGTATCAATTCTTGGCTGCTGGTTGGATGCAGCAATTTTCAGTTGCTGACTGCCCTAGTTCTCCAGTTTCAGGATTATTGTACATAATAGTAAAGAGTCCTTGGTCTTTTTTACTCACAAGGATACAGGAGAAGGTCTTTTACAAATTTAACTCAGTAAACCATTCTAAGATATTTGTTAACACAGGACTCTGCTTACTTATAGCATGGTTTAAGGGAGCCTAAAAACGGCTTCTTGTTCTTTGGGCTCGGTGTTTCCCTTGTGAGGGCTTACCAGAGCAGACAAAGAGCGCTCGCTGCCCTCGCACGGCCGGGGACGGGCGCGGCATGCGGGCACCCCCGCCCAGGGGCACCCCCGGCTCGCCCGCGCTCGGCCCGTGCTGCTGCTCACATCGGCTCTCGGGTGTCCTTAAAACAAGCTCGTTACTGTGGAAAGTGCGATAGGGCCGTTCCTGCTCTTAGATCTCACACTCCCGGCCCGCTCGGGGCCGGTGCGGGCGGGGCCCAGGAGCAGCGAGTGAGCCGGGCCGTGGCCGCGCCGCGGCGGCCCCGCCTCCGCCAGAGCAGGGCCGAAGCAGCGCAGCGGCAGCCCCGGTCCCGGTTCGCTTCCTGGGACCGCTCCCCCGCGCATCCCCCCGCCGTGACCAGGGCAATGGCAGGAATCACCTCCGCCCCTCTCAGAGCGGCTGGTGCCCCGCTTCTGTCACGGGGGAGTGACCGCCCTGCTCGCGGAGCCGTCCTGGGAGTCCGGGAGTCGCCCTTGCCTTAAAATCTTGGAAAAAACTTTTTACAGATGGAACATAGAAAGTGGGGGCTTCTCCCCCTTCCCTTACAATGGTGCGAACCGAGCTTTCTCGGCCGTTCCACAAAACTTGCTGGAAGCGAGGATCTCTCCCTCGCCTCCCACTAAGGAGCAGGCTGGACACCCAGCCTCTCCACAGACCTGTAGGAAGTGAGGATTTCTCACTCGCCTCCCACCAAGGAGCAGGCTGGGCACTCAGCCGCTCCACAAACCTGTAGGAAGTGGGAATCTCTCCCCAGCATCCCACCAAGGAGCAGGCTGGCCACCCAGCCGCTCCACAAACCTGTAAGGAAGTGGGATCTCTCCAGGCCTCCCACCAAGGAGCAGGGCTGGACACCGCAGCCGCTCCAAAACTCTGTAGGAAGTGGGAATCTCTCCCCAGCCTCCCACCAAGGAGCAGGCTGGACACCCAGCCGCTCCACAAACCTGTAGGAAGCGGGGCCCATCCCCACCTCCTACCAAGAAGCAGACCAGGCCTCCCCCGGCCGCTCCATGCCCAGATGTCTCCAGGCCAGCTTTCAATTCAAAACTCGCATGTGCTAAACATGAAATAAACTTTCGCACTGTGATTTGCTTTTCTATACCAGTGAACAATCTCAGCCGAGATCACACACCCGCCTCCTCCCCACCAGCCGATCTCTGGGGCAGGTTGGAAAATAGGCAACAGGAAAAACTTGGAGAAATGATTTCAGCAAATTTTCTCACCACTACGCCAGGTTTGTGCCTGGGATCGCTACAATTACTGACCTTAAACAGATACACAATACATAAACAATACACACACATACAAACTACACACTACACAACGAAAAGAACCACCTTTATACTACCTCCTGTGGGATCTTGGAACCATGGTGTCTCGACCTCAGGCCCGTGGCAGGGAATTCTTAGATTGCTGTCAGAAAGGAATTCCTTGCAGGATGTTTTCGGTCCAGAGGAAGGGTACCAGGTTCTCGTGTCCCTTCTGGGTGTGCCAAATAACTGTTGCCTTTTCCCCCAGCCTGGAAAAGAAACTCGAGATCATTTTCGCAAGGAGGTAATATAAAAGGGGATCTTTATTTTGAAGGTCTTCAGGAGCAGTTATGGAAAGGTGTCCATAAAAGCCCAGCCCCTCCAGGGGTGAGTACATATTTATAGCTTTTAGGAAATTAGCATAATTAAGAGCACCAATAAGGAGAACAAGTGGCGATTCAATTCCCCTCAGGTCCAGCCCCTTCCCTGGAGCCCCCCTCTCAGCACTGGCTGCACTCTGCTTATGAAAATGTACCTCAGAGTTGTTCTCGGCCTTGGTTCCCAGGAAGAACTGAGATAGGACAGGGCCTTGCAACCCCCTGGGGCTTGGAGCTCTGGAATTGTTTTGTCTTTCTGCTTAGGGAAAGGCTATGGAAAGGTACTGGAAAAACTAGCTATTAATATAGTAGGCTACAGAGCCACAAAAATATGTGCAGAGAGTAAAGAGAACATATAAAAGAAAAAAGGCAGAAACCAAACGGCATCACCGGGAGCAGAGTGCCTTAGGGCCGGGACACAAAAAGTGTCCCTTTTCTCTGAGAAAGAGAATCTGCCCCCCAGTTTCTTGATGTCAGTTTGGAGGAGGGTTTGGCCCTGCAAGGGCAGCCCGGATCCTTGTCGGTGGCAGCTTGGGTCTGCGAGGGATCTTGATCATGCGGAATTTCCGCATGCGGCTGTCAACTCCAGATATGTGGGCCTTCGATGCAAGGATGGCGCATTTCCATGTGAAAGAAAACTCAGTCCCCAGATTCAATGATGCCAGTTTTTTTGGAGCATTTGGCTACATTGCAAGCCAGAGTTCTTAGCTGATGGCAGCTTGGGTCTGGAAGGATCTTGATCCATCGGTGCATTTCAGGTGGTGTCCGGGAGCAGAGTCCTTAGGGGCCGGGAACACAAAAAGTGTCCCTTTTCTCTGAGCAAGAGAACTCTGTCCCCCACTTTCTTGATGTCAGTTTGGAGGAGGGTTTTGGCCCTGCAAGGGCGGCCAGGGTCCTTGTCGGTGGCAGCTTGGGTCTGTGAGGGATCTTGCTCCATGCGGAATTTGAAGAGGCGGCAGTCGACTCCCAGACAGGGGGCCCACGATACAAATGATGGCACTTTTTCCACGTGAAAGAAAACTTAGGCCCCCAGATTCATGATGTCGGTTTGGTGGAGCGTTTTAGCCCTACAAATGCCACCAGAGTCCTGGTTGATGGCAGCTTGCGTCAGCGAATAATCTTGATCCATACGGAATTTCAGGTGGCGTCCGGGAGCACAGTGCCTTCGGGCCGGGACACAAAAAGTGTGTCTTTTCTCTGAGAAAGAGAACTCTGCCCCCCAGTTTCTTGATGTCAGTTTGGAGGAGGGTTTTGGCCCTGCAAGGGCAGCCAGGGTCCTTGTCGGTGGCAGCTTGGGTCTGGGAAGGATCTTGATCCGTGCGGCATTTCAGGTGGCGTCCGAGAGCACAGTCCCTTAGGCCCGGAACACAAAAAGTGTCTGTTTTCTCTGAGAAAGAGAACTCTGCCCCCCAGTTTCTTGATGTCAGTTTGGAGGAGGGTTTTGGCCCTGCAAGGGCGCCAGGGTCCTTGTCGGTGGCACCTGGTCCGAGGAATCTATTCCTGGGGCGGAATTTCAGCATGCGGCTGTCTACTCCGATTGTGGCCCTTCGATGCAAAAATGGCGCATTTCATGTGAAAAGAAACTCAGTCCCAGTGCATGATGCCAGTTTTTTAAGAGGCATTTAAAGCCTACAATTGCAGCCAGTGTTCTACCTGATGGCAGCTTGGGTCTGGGAAGGATCTTGATCCATGCGGCATTTCAGGTGGCGTCCGGTGTTGCTTTCCCCCAGCCTGGAAAAGAAACTCGAGATCATTTTAGCAAGGAGGTAATATAAAAGGGGATCTTTATTTTGAAGGTCTTCAGGAGCAGTTATGGAAAGGTGTCCATAAAAGCCCAGCCCCTCCAGGGGTGAGTACATATTTATAGCTTTTAGGAAATTAGCAAAATTGATTAAGAGCACCAATAAGGAGAACAAGTGGCGATTCAATTCCCCCTCAGGTCCAGCCCCTTCCCTGGAGCCCCCCTCTCAGCACTGGCTGCACTCTGCTTATGAAAATGTACCTCAGAGTTGTTCTCGGCCTTGGTTCCCAGGAAGAACCGAGATAGGACAGGGCCTTGCACCCCCTGGGGCTTGGAGCTCTGGAATTTGTTTTGTCTTTCTGCTTAGGGAAAGGCCATGGAAAAGTACTGGGGAAACTAGCTATTAATACAATAGGCTACAGAGCTACAAATATGTGTGCAAAGAGTACAGAGAACATATAAAAGAAAAAAGGCAGAAACCAAACGGCATCATTCCCCCCTTTTTTAGAGACTAACAAGACTCTGTCTTGTCTAGTCTCTACTCTGCATTCAACCATACGTCTGGTTTATACAACTGGCTATCCCACTAGTTGTTACACAGATGCTAATTATAACTACAGTTACTATGAACATTTCTTTTATCTAGGTTCAGTTTGGTAACCATGAAGTGAGTGTACTGAAGATATTCAAGGTTCAGTAAGCTCTTT
Source organism: Eopsaltria australis (assembly GCA_034509425.1). NCBI lineage: Eukaryota > Metazoa > Chordata > Aves > Passeriformes > Petroicidae > Eopsaltria > Eopsaltria australis. The sequence goes on along the minus strand of JAVTVJ010004928.1, from coordinate 7,946 downwards.
TGAGAGTTACTTTGTGTAGAATTTGAGTTTGCTTTCAAATTTCAACAAAATTTCTAAAAAAATTTTTCATTCAGATTTGCATAAGAACAACAACTAGTGTTAATGATTTTGTGGCTAGTAGGAAATTAAGAGCTATTTTGTTTTGTCAACAGCCTTTAATATGATTAAACATTACATTTGGAATCACAGCTCCATGGGCACAGGCCCAATCTTTATCTTGGGGTAAAACTTACCAGGCCAGATTCTCAACTTTGACAAGTTGTCCTTATGAAGAGCTTTTGGATACATTTTGGACTAGAGTTACATGCAAATTTTAGGACCAAATTTGAATCACGGTTACCAACTGTACAGATAAGAGGTACAAAAGAACACAGTTTAAATCATATCATCTCAATTTGTATCAGTCTCTGTTTTCTGGCTGTCTATGGAGCAGACGTCTTCTTAACTCTGGAGCAGTGAATTCAAGGCTCTCTGCCAGCAGCTTTGGATTTGGTGAGGGTAGTCAGGACTTGGAATGACTCTTTTGACTTAGCTCGTTAGATTACTGTCCCTTCATTCAACATAGACTCAGTCTCTAGGATTGAATAGTTGCTAGTCTTCCTTCCTTCTAGATGACTTTGCTCAGTTCTAGATCTTTCATTGATATAATCAGTTCAGCTTTTTGTGATGGTACATTGATGGTAACACTTTTCTCATGGTTACCTGGTTCGTGGTTGTTACTGCATAACCTGTCTTTTGTTTGCCATCTCGCATGAAGCTGCTCTCATCTGCATACAGCTCCCAGGCTGGCACATCTTTCAGGTCTGCTCTGCTGGAATGGTCTGCAAACAGTCAGACTAAAATACATTATCAGTTAGTGCTGGGAACAGACATACTAGGATTGACAGCAAACGTTTTCAGAATAACATTATCCAGTTTCAGTAGCATGGCATAGGTTCCATGTCTTCTATGTTCACAGAACAAACTTACAGTGGGTTGCATGCAACTGTTGGATGTATCAATTCTTGGCTGCTGTTTGATGCAGCAATTTTCAGTGCTGACTGCCCCTAGAGTTCTCCGCAGTTTGCAGGATATTTTACATAATAAGTAAAGAGTCCTTGGTCTTTTTTTACTGCACAAAGGATACAGAGAAGGTCTTTTACAAATTTTAACTCAGTAAACCATTCTAAGATTTTTGTTAACACAGGACTCTGCTTACTTATAGCATGGTTTAAGGGAGCCTAAAAACGGATTCTTGTTCTTTGGGCTCGGTGTTTCCCTTTTGAGTGCTTACCAGAGCAGACAAAGAGCGCTCGCTGCCCTCGCACGGCCGGGGACGGGCGCGGCATGCGGGCACCCCCGCCCAGGGGCACCCCCGGCTCGCCCGCGCTCGGCCCGTGCTGCTGCTCACAGCGGCTCTCGGGTGTCCTAAAAACAAGCTCGTTACTGTGGAAAGTGCGATAGGGCCGTTCCTGCTCTTAGATCTCACACTCCCGGCCCGCTCTGGGCCGGTGCGGGCGGGGCCCAGGAGCAGCGAGTGAGCCGGGCCGTGGCCGCGCAGCGGCGGCCCCGCTCCGCCAGAGCAGGGCCGAAGCAGCGCAGCGGCAGCCCCGGTCCCGGTTCGCTTCCTGGGACCGCTCCCCCGCGCATCCCCCGGCCGTGACCAGGGCAATGGCAGGAATCACCTCCGCCCCTCTCAGAGCGGCTGGTGCCCCGCTTCTGTCACGGGGGAGTGACCGCCTGGCTCGCGGAGCCGTCCCGGAAGTCCGGGAGTCGCCCTTGCCTTAAAATCTTGGAAAAACTTTTTACAGATGGAACATAGAAAGTGGGGGCTTCTCCCCTTCCCTTACAATGGTGCGAACCGAGCTTTCTCGGCCGTTCCACAAAACTTGCTGGAAGCGAGGATCTCTGCCTCGCCTCCCACTAAGGAGCAGGCTGGACACCCAGCCTCTCCACAGACCTGTAGGAAGCGAGGATTTCTCACTCGCCTCCCACCAAGGAGCAGGCTGGGCACCCAGCCGCTCCACAAACCTGTAGGAAGTGGGAACTCTGCCCAGCTTCCCACCAAGGAGGCAAGCTGGGCACCAGCCGCTCACAAACGCTTGTAGGAAGTGGAATCTCTCCCAGCCCTCCACCAAAGGAGGCATGGGGGGGCTGGACCCGCGCTCACAAACCTGTAGGAGTGGGATCTCTCCCCAGCCTCCCACCAAGGAGCAGGCTGGGCACCCAGCCGCTCCACAAAACCTGTAGGAAGTGGGAATCTCTCCCCAGCTTCCCACCAAGGAGCAGGCTGGGCACCCAGCCGCTCCACAAACCTGTAGGAAGTGGGAATCTCTCCCCAGCTTCCCACCAAGGAGCAGGCCGGGCACCCAGCCGCTCCACAAACCTGTAGGAAGTGGGAATCTCTCCCCAGCCTCCCACCAAGGAGCAGGCTGGACACCCAGCCGCTCCACAAACCTGTAGGAAGTGGAATCTCTCCCCAGCCTCCCACCAAGGAGCAGGCTGGACACCCAGCCGCTCCACAAACCTGTAGGAAGTGGGAATCTCTCCCCAGCCTCCCAACAAGGAGCAGGCTGGACACCCAGCCGCTCCACAAACCTGTAGGAAGCGGGGCCCATCCCCCACCTCCTACCAAGAAGCAGACCAGGCCTCCCCCGGCCGCTCCATGCCCAGATGTCTCCAGGCCAGCTTTCAATTCAAAACTCGCATGTGTTAAACATGAAATAAACTTTCGCACTGTGATTTGCTTTTCTCTACCAGTGAACAATCTCAGCCGAGATCACACACCCGCCTCCTCCCCACCAGCCGATCTCTGGGCAGGTTGGAAAATCGGCAACAGGAAAAACTTGGAGAAATGATTTCAAAAGCAAATTTTCTCACCACCACGCCAGGTTGTCCTGGGATCGCTAGCAATTACTGACTTTAAACAGATACACAATACATAAACAATACACACACATACAAACTACACACTACACAACAAACAGAACCACCTTTATACTACCTCCTGTGGGATCTTGGAACCATGGTGTCTCGACCTCAGGCCCGTGGCAGGGAATTCTTTAGATTGCTGTCAGAAAGGAATTCCTTGCAGGATGTTTTCGGTCCAGAGGAAGGGTACCAGGTTCTCGTGTCCCTTCTGGGTGTGCCAAATAACTGTTGCCTTTTTCCCCAGCCTGGAAAAGAAACTCGAGATCATTTTAGCAGGAGGTGATATAAAAGGGGATCTTTATTTTGAAGGTCTTCAGGAGCAGTTATGGAAAGGTGTCCATAAAAGCCGCAGCCCTCCAGGGGTGAGTACATATTTAATGCTTTTAGGAATTAGCATAATTGAAATTAAGAGCACCAATAAGGAGAACAAGTGGCGATTCAATTCCCCCTCAGGTCCAGCCCCTTCCCTGGAGCCCCCCTCTCAGCACTGGCTGCACTCTGCTTATGAAAATGTACCTCAGAGTTGTTCTCGGCCTTGGTTCCCAGGAAGAACTGAGATAGGACAGGGCCTTGCAACACACTGGGGCTTGGAGCTCTGGAATTTGTTTTGTCTTTCTGCTTAGGGAAAGGCTATGGAAAGGTACTGGAAAAACTAGCTATTAATATAGTAGGCTACAGAGCCACAAAAATATGGGCAGAGAGTACAGAGAACATTTAAAAGAAAAAAGGCAGAAACCAAACGGCATCACCGGGAGCACAGTGCCTTAGGGCCGGGACACAAAAAGTGTCCCTTTTCTCTGAGAAAGAGAACTCTGCCCCCCAGTTTCTTGATGTCAGTTTGGAGGAGGGTTTTGGCCCTGCAAGGGCAGCCAGGGTCCTTGTCGGTGGCAGCTTGGGTCTGTGAGGACTCTTAATCCATGCGGAATTTCAGCATGCAGCTGTCAACTCCCAGCTATGTGGCCTTCGATACAAACAATGGCGCTTCTCCTTGTGAAGGAAAACTTATGCCCCCAGTTCCATGATGCCAGTTTTTAGGAGGCATTTAGCCCTACAATTGCAGCCAGAGTTCTAGTTGATGGCAGCTTGGGTCTGGAAAGGATCTTGATCCATACGGAATTTCAGGTGGCGTCCGGGAGCACAGGCCCCCTTAGGGCCGGGACACAAAGAGTGTCCTTTTTCTCTGAGAAAGAGAACTCTGCCCCCCACTTTCTTGATGTCAGTTTGGAGGAGGGTTTTGGCCCTGCAAGGGCAGCCAGGGTCCTTGTCGGTGGCAGCTTGGGTCTGTGAGGGATGTTGCTCCATGCGGAATATGAAGAGGCGGCTGTCGACTCCTAGACATGGGGCCTACGATACAAATGATGGCCCTTTTCCCAGTGAAAGAAAACTTAGGCCCCCAGATTCATGATGTCGGTTTGGTGGAGGGTTTTGGCCTACAAATGCAACCAGAGTCCTGGTTGATGGCATCTTGCGTCAGCGAATAATCTTGATCCATACGGAATTTCAGGTGGCGTCCAGGAGCAGAGTGCCTTAGGGCCAGGACACAAAAAGTGTCCCTTTTCTCTGAGAAAGAGAACTCTGCCCCCCAGTTTCGTGATATCAGTTTGGAGGAGGGTTTTGGCCCTGCAAGGGCAGCCAGGGTCCTTGTTGGTGGCAGCTTGGGTCTGCGAGGAATCTTAATCCATGCGGAATTTTTGAAGACGGAGCAGGGAGGCAGAGTGGCCTTAGGGCGGGACACAAAAAGTGTCCCTTTTCTCTGAGAAAGAAGACTCTGCCCCCAGTTTCCTGTTCAGTTTGGAAGAGGGTTTTGGCCTGCAAGGGCAGCCAGGGTCCTTGTCGGTGGCAGCTTGGGTCTGTGAGGAATTTTAATCCATGCGGAATTTGAAGAGGCGGCATCCGGGAGCACAGTGCCTTCAGGCGGGGACACAAAAGTGTCCCTTTTCTGCTGAGAAAGAGAACTCTGCCCCCCACTTTCTTGATGTCAGTTTGGAGGAGGGTTTTGGCCCTGCAAGGGCAGCCAGGGTCCTTGTCGGTGGTAGTTGGGTCTGCGAGGAATCTTAATCCATGCGGACTTTCAGCATGGGGCTGTCAACTCCCAGACATGGGGCCTTCGATACAAATGATGGCACTTTTCCACGTGAAAGAAAACTCCGTCCCCGCAGATGCATGATGCATTTTAGGAGGCATTTAGCCTACAATTTCAGCAGAGTTTCTAGTGTGATGGCAGCTTGGTCTGGGAAGGATTTGATCCATGCGCCATTTCAGGTGGCGTCCGGTGTTGCCTTTTCCCCCAGCCTGGGAAAGAAACTCGAGATCATTTTAGCAAGGAGGTAATATAAAAGGGGATCTTTATTTTGAAGGTCTTCAGGAGCAGTTATGGAAAGGTGTCCATAAAAGCCCAGCCCTCCAGGGGTGAGTACATATTTATAGCTTTTAGGAAATTAGCATAATTGATTAAGAGCACCAATAAGGAGAACAAGTGGCGATTCAATTCCCGCTCAGGTCCAGCCCCTTCCCTGGAGCCCCCCTCTCAGCACTGGCTGCACTCTGCTTATGAAAATGTACCTCAGAGTTGTTCTCGGCCTTGGTTCCCAGGAAGAACTGCGATAGGACAGGGCCTTGCAACCCCCTGGGGCTTGGAGCTCTGGAATTTGTTTTGTCTTTCTGCTTAGGGAAAGGCTATGGAAGGTACTGGAAAAACTAGCTATTAATATAGTAGGCTACAGAGCCAAAAATATGGGCAGAGAGTACAGAGAACAATATAAAGAAAAAAGGCAGAAAACCAAAGCGCATCATTCCCCCTTTTTTTAGAAGACTAACAGCTCTGTCTGGTCTAGTCTCTACTCTGCATTCAACCATAAACTCTGGTTTATAGCAACTGGCTATCCGCACTAGTTTGTTAACACCAGATGCTAATTATAACTACAGTTTTACTATGAAAGCATTTCTTTTATCTAGGTCACAGTTGGTACCATGAAGTGAGTGTAACTGAAGATTTCAAAGGTTCATAAGCTCTTTTGAGAGTTACTTGGTGTAGAATTTGAGTTTGCTTTCAAATTTCAACCAAATTTCTAAAAAAATTTTTCATTCAGATTTGCATAAGAACAACAACTAGTGTTATTGATTTTGTGGCTAGTAGGAAATTAAGAGCTATTTTGTTTTGTCAACAGCCTTTAATATGATTAAACATTACATTTGGAATCACAGCTCCATAGGCACAGGCCCAATCTTTATCTTGGGGCAAAACTTACCAGGCCAGATTCTCAACTTTGACAAGTTGTCCTTATGAAGAGCTTTTGGATACATTTTGGACTAGAGTTACATGCAAATTTTAGGACCAAATTTGAATCACGGTCACCAACTGTACAGATAAGAGGCACAAAAGAACAGTTTAAATCATATCATCTCAATTTGTATCAGTCTCTGTTTTCTGGCTGTCTATGGAGCAGATGTCTTCTTAACTCTGGAGCAGTGAATTCAAGGCTCTCTGCCAGCAGCTTTGGATTTGGTGAGGGTAGTCAGGACTTGGAATGACTCTTTTGACTTAGCTCGTAAGATTACTGTCCCTTCATTCAACATAGACTCAGTCTCTAGGTTTGAATAGTTGCTAGTCTTCCTTCCTTCTAGATGACTTTGCTCAGTTCTAGATCTTTCATTGATATAATCAGTTCAGCTTTTTGTGATGTTACATTTGATGGTAACACTTTTCTCATGGTTACCTGGTTCGTGGTTGTTACTGCATAACCTGTCTTTTGTTTGCCATCTCGCATGAAGCTGCTCTCATCTGCATACAGCTCCAGGCTGGCACATCTTTCAGGTCTGCTCTGCTGGAATAGGCTTCTTCCATGGTCTGCAAACAGTCAGACTTAAATACATTATCAGTTTGTGCTGGGAACAGACATACTAGGATTGACAGCAAACGTTTTCAGAATAACATTATCCAGTTTCAGTAGCATGGCATAGGGTCCATGTCTTCTATGTTCACAGAACAAACTTACAGTGGGTTGCATGCAACTGTTGGATGTATCAATTCTTGGCTGCTGGTTGGATGCAGCAATTTCAGTTGCTGACTGCCCTAGTTCTCCAGTTTCAGGATTATTTTACATAATAGTAAAGAGTCCTTGGTCTTTTTTACTCACAAGGATACAGGAGAAGGTCTTTAACAAATTTAACTCAGTAAACCATTCTAAGATATTTGTTAACACAGGACTCTGCTTACTTATAGCATGGTTTAAGGGAGCCTAAAAACGGCTTCTTGTTCTTTGGGCTCGGTGTTTCCCTTTTGAGTGCTTACCAGAGCAGACAAAGAGCGCTCGCTGCACTCGCACGGCCGGGGACGGGCGCGGCATGCGGGCACCCCCGCCCAGGGGCACCCCCGGCTCGCCCGCGCTCGGCCCGTGCTGCTGCTCACAGCGGCTCTCGGGTGTCCCTAAAACAAGCTCGGTACTGTGGAAAGTGCGATAGGGCCGTTCCTGCTCTTAGATCTCACACTCCCGGCCCGCTCTGGGCCGGTGCGGGCGGGGCCCAGGGAGCAGCGAGTGAGCCGGGCCGTGGCCGCGCAGCGGCGGCCCCGCCTCCGCCAGAGCAGGGCCGAAGCAGCGCAGCGGCAGCCCCGGTCCCGGTTCGCTTCCTGGGACCGCTCCCCCGCGCATCCCCCGGCCGTGCCCAGGGCAATGGCAGGAATCAGCTCCGCCCCTCTCAGAGCGGCTGGTGCCCCGCTTCTGTCACGGGGGAGTGACCGCCCTGCTCGCGGAGCCGTCCCGGAAGTCCGGGAGTCGCCCTTGCCTTAAAATCTTGGAAAAACTTTTTACAGATGGAACATAGAAAGTGGGGCTTCTCCCCCTTCCCTTACAATGGTGCGAACCGAGCTTTCTCGGCCGTTCCACAAAACTTGCTGGAAGTGAGGATCTCTCCCTTGCCTCCCACTAAGGAGCAGGCTGGACACCCAGCCTCTCCACAGACCTGTAGGAAGCGAGGATGTCTCACTCGCCTCCCACCAAGGAGCAGGCTGGGCACCCAGCCGCTCCACAAACCTGTAG
>JAVTVJ010004927.1:0-15558 GCA_034509425.1 Eopsaltria australis | reverse complement strand
AAAACTGGTTCTGCTCAACCTGACACCAACAAACATAAAATATATAAATTATATAAATAGATTTGTAAGTTAGAATTCAATGAGGAAATTAATGGCACATCTGCTCCTCTATCCTTCCCTACTTGGGGTAGACTTAACTCAAATTTATGTCTGACCCATTGAAGATTAAGTCTAGCCCATTCCCCTGAAGGAAAACACATTTCCCCACTTAATCATGAAACCTTAATTTCTTTAATTTTAACTTCAACCCCGACTGAAACAACAGATGGGGAACAACCACAACCCCGCAGTGGTGCCCCCCCCTCCTCAGCCTCGCTGTGAGGAAAGAAGGGAAGAAGGGAAGGAGGGAAGAAGGGAAGGAAGAGAAGGAAGAGAAGGAAGAGAAGGAAGGGAAGGAATTTCCTCCCAAATCCCCATCTAAAGCTGCCCTCTGTCCCTTGGAGCCATTTCCTGGGAAAAAACTGGTTCTGCTCAACCTGACACCAACAAACATAAAACATATAAATTATATAAATTTATATAAATAGATGGATAAGTTACAATTCAATGAAGAAATTAATGGCACCTCTGCTCCTCTATCCTCCTCTTCTTGGGCTAGACTTAAAGAAGAAAAACATTTTTCCCCACTGAATCATCAAACCTTAATTTCTTTAATTTTAACATAAACCCCGACTAAAACAACAGATGGGGAACCACCACAACCCCCCAGTGGTGCCCCCCCCTCCTCAGCCTCGCTGCCAGGCTCGGTTTAGCCGTTTGATTTTGCAACCACACCTCGTTTATGATCCCTGCGGTCGCTGTGTGGCTCAGGGCACGTGGTGTGGCAGCAGATGACGGAGGGCCCGACGGACGAGAGCAGCCTGAGGGGCTTGGCCGAGGCCATCAAGCTGCTCCACGGCACCGAGGCCAGGGAGTGGACAGCAGACGATGTCATCAGCCTGCTGGACGAGCTCTCAGGTGGCATTTTGTCTTTTCCTTTAATCCCTGGGGTGGTTTTTGGCCTTTTCCCTTCATCCCTGGGATTGTTTTTGGCCTTTTTCTTCCCTCCCTGGGTTTGTTTTTGTCTTTTTCCTTCATCCCTGGGGTATTTTTTGTCTTTTACTTTAATACCTGGGATTGTTTCTGCCTTTTCCTTCATCCCTGAGGTTGTTTTTGTCCTTTTTCTTCATTCCTGCGATTCTTGTTGCCTTTTTCTTTCATCCCTGGGGTATTTTTTGTCTTTTACTTTAATAGCTGGGATTGTTTTTGTGTTTTTTCTTTAATCCCTGGGATTCTTTTTGCCTTTTTCTTTAATCCATGGGGTATTTTTTTCTTTTTTCCTTCATCCCTGGGGTGGTTTTTGTCTTTTTCCTTCATCCTTGGGATTGTTTTTGTCCTTTTCTTTAATTCCGGGGACTGTTTTTGGCCTTTTCCCTTCATCCCTGGGGTATTTTTTGCCTTTTCCTTTAATCCCTGGGATGGTTTTGTTCCTTTTCTTCCATCCCTGGGGTTGTTTTTGTCTTTTTCCTTCATCCCTGGGATTGTTTTTGCCTTTTTCTTCCATCCCTGGGGTATTTTTTGTCTTTTTCTTTAATCCCTTGGGTGGTTTTTGCCTTTTTCCTTCATCCCTGGGATTGTTTTTGTCCTTTTCTTTAATTCCTGGGGTATTTTTTGTCTTTTTCCTTCATCCCTGGGATTGTTTTTGGCCTTTTCTCTTCATCCCTGGAGTTGTTTCTGCCTTTTTCTTTAATCCCTGGGATTGTTTTTGCCGTTTTTCCTTCATCCCTGGAATTATTTTTGTCCTTTTCCGTTAATTCCTGGGATTCTTTTTGCCTTTTTCCTTCATCTCTGGGGTATTTTTTGTCTTTTTCCTTCATCCCTGGGATTGTTTTTGTCTTTTCCTTCATCCTTGGGATTGTTTTTGTCTTTTTCCTTCATCCCTTGGGTTGTTTTTGCCTTTTACTGTAATCCCTGGGGTATTTTTTTCCTTTTTCCTTCATCCCTGGGGTGGTTTTTGTCTTTTTCCTTCATCCTTAGGATTGTTTTTGTCCTTTTCTTTAATTCCTGGGGTTGTTTTTGTCCTTTTCCCTTCATCCCTGGCACTGTGGATCCCTCACAGCCTCCAAAATCCCTCTCAGTGCCTCTGGATCCCCTGGAAAAGCCCCCACACTGAGCTGAGACAACCCCAGTGTCCCTCACACCCACCCAGGCTGCTTTTCCCCACAGAGAAACCCTTAAAGAATCCCTAAAAACATTCAAAACTCAAACCTTACCTTAAATCATTCAGGAAAAATCACCCAAACACGGGATTTCACTCAGGCAAAAATTCCCCTGAGCGATTTTCCTCAGAGTTTTGGCTGAGTTTAGTCCCAGAATTTCTGTGGAGAGCTGGAATTCTCCCTCTCAGGGATCCCTTGTGACTCCAATCCTGGTTTTCCCCTCGCTCCCAAGTGGTTCCCCAGGAGTGGCTGATGGAGAACAACGCCCGCCTCCTGCTGCTCAGTGGCAACAGCGTCTGCTTCACCTTCCTGGCCAGCAAAGCCGTCAGCGGCCGCGCCCTGGAGCTGGCCAGGCTCCTGGTCTTCATGGCTCTGGTGAGTGCAGCCTCTGTGCCCCAAAATTTGCTGGTTTAGGGTGCAAAATCTTCCCCACACTCCAGGAATAATCCAGTGTAGAGCTGGTCAGGCTCATGGAATTCATGGCTCTGGTGAGTGCAGCCTCAAAATTTGCCATTTCTGGATGGAAAATCTATTTTCTATCCAGAAATAATCTAGTGTGGAGCTGTTCAGGCTCCTGGTCTTCATGGCTCTGCTCAGTGCAGCCTCAACATTTACTGGTTTAAGGTAGAAAATCTTCCCCACCTGCTCCCACATTCCAGGAATAAATCCAGTGTGGAGCTGGTCAGGCCCATGGTCTTCATGGCTCTGGTGAGTGCAGCTCAGCACAGCGCCTGTGCCCCAAAATTTGCTGGTTTAGGGTGCAAAATCTTCCCCTCACTCCAGAAATAATCCAGTGTGGAGCTGGAATTCATGGCTCTGGTGAGTGCAGCCCCTGTGCCCCAAAATTTGCTGCTTTAGGCTGGAAAATCTATTTTCTATCCAGAAATAATCCAGCCAGGAGCTGGCCAAGCTCATGGTCTCCATGGCTCTGGTGAGTGCAGCCTCAAAATTTGCCATTTCTGGCTGGAAAATCGATTTTCTATCCACAAATAATCCAGTGTGGAGCTGGAATTCATGGCTCTGGTGAGTGCAGCTCAGCACGGCCCCTGTGCCCCAAAATTTGCTGGTTTAGGGTGCAAAATCTTCCCCACACTCCAGAAATAATCCAGCCAGGAGCTGGTGAGGCTCCTGGTCTTCATGGCTCTGGTGAGTGCAGCCTCAAAATTTGACATTTCTGGATGGAAAATCTTCCCCACACTCCAGAAATAATCCAGTGTGGAGCTGGCCAGGCCCATGGAATTCCTGGCTCTGGTGGGTGCAGCTCCTGTGTCCCAGAATTCGCTGGTTTAGGGTAGAAAATTCCCCCCAGTTCCCCCTCACCAGGGGATGATCCGGTGTGGAGCTGGGAGCTGCCCCAGGCTCTGCTCCCGGTGCTGCACAGCAAGAGGAGCACCGGGAAAGGCTCAGAGCGGCCTTTGTGCCACCAAAGCCAGCCCCAGGGTCCCTGTCACCTCCTCTGTGTCCCTGTCACAGCCCCAGGGTCCCTGTCACCTCCTCTGTGTCCCTGTCACAGCCCCAGGGTCCCTGTCACCTCCTCTGAGTACCTGTCACAACCTGAGTGTCATTGTCACAACTCCAGTGTCCTTGTCACCTCCTCTGAGTCCCTGTCACAACCTCTGAGTCCCTGTCACCACCTCAGTGTCCTTGTCACAACCTCTGTGTCCCTGTCACCACCTCTGTGTCCCTGTCACCACCTCTGTGTCCTTGTCACCTCAGTGTCCGTGTCACAACATCAGTGTCCCTGTCACCTCACTGTCCTTGTCACAACCTCTGTGTCCCTGTCACCACCTCAGTGTCCTTGTCACAACCTCTGTGTCCCTGTCACAACCTCTGTGTCCCTGTCACCACCTCTGTGTCCCTGTCACCACCTCTGTGTCCTTGTCACCACCTCTGTGTCTTTGTCACCTCAGTGTCCCTGTTCCAACCCCTGAGTCCTCGTCACAACCTCTGAGTCCTTGTCACAACTCCTGAGTTCCTGTCACCTCAGTGTCCCTGTCACAGCCTCAGTATCCCTGTCACGACCTGAGTGTCATTGTCACAACCCCTGAGTCCTTGTCACAACCTCTGTGTCCTTGTCACCTCAGTGTCCCTATCACAACCCCTGAGTCCTTGTCACCTCAGTGTCCTTGTCACCACCTTAGTGTCCTTGTCACAACCTCACTGCCCCTGTCACCTCAGTGTCCCTGTCACTTCAGTGTCCCTGTCACCTCACTGCCCCTGTCACCTCAGTGTCATTGTCACCTCAGTGTCCCTGTCACCTCACTGTCCCTGTCACCTCAGTGTCATTGTCACCTCAGTGTCATTGTCACAACCTCACTGTCCCTATCACAACCTCCGAGTTCCTGTCACCTCACTGCCCCTGTCACCTCAGTGTCCCTGTCACCTCAGTGTCCCTGTCACCTCACTGCCCCTGTCACCTCAGTGTCCCTGTCACCTCACTGCCCCTGTCACCTCAGTGTCCCTGTCACCTCACTGTCCCTGTCACCTCAGTGTCCCTGTCACTTCAGTGTCCCTGTCACCTCACTGCCCCTGTCACCTCAGTGTCCCTGTCACCTCAGTCTCCCTGTCACCTCACTGTCCCTGTCACCTCAGTGTCCCTGTCACCTCAGTCTCCCTGTCACCTCACTGTCCCTGTCACCTCAGTGTCCTTGTCACCTCAGTGTCCCTGTCACCTCACTGTCCCTGTCACCTCAGTGTCCCTGTCACCTCACTGTCCCTGTCACAACCTCAGTGTCCTTGTCACCTCAGTGTCCCTGTCACCTCAGTGTCCCTGTCACACCCCACCTTTTCCACTCCCTGACCCATCTCATCCAGTCCCACCTCCGAGCACTAAAATCCCATTTTTTTCCCCCCAGAAGGTGCCCTGTTAACCCTTTGTGCCCCCCAGGTGTGCGAGAAGGATCTGTACAGCATGGCCTGGGTGGTGGGGACGCTGCGGAGGCTGTGCCGGCTGCTCGGCAGCGCCGGGGACAGGAGCAGCTTCCTGCAGAGCCTGGAGAGCACCTTCGCCCGCCTGCTCATGGACACGCTGCAGGCCTGGCTGGCGGGTAAGCCGGGCTTACCTGGGCCTGGGGCGGCAGGGCCGGGTTTAGCTGGGCCTGGGACGGCAGGGCCGGGCTTACCTGGGCCTGGGACGGCAGGGCCGGGCTTAGCTGGGCCTGGGGTGGCAGGAGACCGGGCTTAGCTGGGCCTGGGGCGGTAAGGCCGGGCTTAGCTGGGCCTGGGGTGGCAGGAGACCGGGCTTAGCTGGGCCTGGGGCGGTAAGGCCGGGCTTAGCTGGGCCTGGGGCGGTAAGGCCGGGCTTAGCTGGGCCTGGGGTGGCAGGAGACCGGGCTTAGCTGGGTCTGGGGTGGCAGGCTCTGCTGGCCGGTAAGGCCGGGCTTAGCTGGGCCTGGGGCGGCAGGAGACCGGGCTTAGCTGGGCCTGGGGTGGCAGGCCCTGCTGGCCGGTAAGGCCGGGCTTAGCTGGGCCTGGGGCAGCAGGAGACCGGGCTTAGCTGGGCCTGGGGTGGTAGACCCTGCTGGCCAGTAAGGCCGGGCTTAGCTGGGCCTGGGGCAGTAGACCCTGCTGGCCAGTAAGGCCGGGCTTACCTGGGCCTGGGGCAGCAGGAGACTGGGCTTAGCTGGGTCTGGGGCGGCAGGAGACCGGGCTTAGCTGGGCCTGGGGTGGCAGGCCCTGCCGGCCAGTAAGGCCGGGCTTAGCTGGGTCTGGGGCGGCAAGGCCAGGCTTAGCTGGGTCTGGGACAGCAAGGCCGGGCTTAGCTGGGCCTGGGCCAGCAGGTCCTGCTGCCCAGTAAGGCCAGGCTTAGCTGGGCCTGGAGCGGCAGGAGGCCAGGCTTAGCTAGGCCTGGGGCAGCAGGCCCTGCTGCCCGGTAAGGCCAGGCTTAGCTGGGCCTGGAGCGGCAGGAGGCCAGGCTTAGCTAGGCCTGGGGCAGCAGGCCCTGCTGCCCCGTAAGCCAGGTTTAGCTGGGTCTGGGGCTGCAGGCCCTGCTGCCCGGTAAGGCTGGGCTTAGCTGGGTCTGGGGCAGCAGGCCCTGCTGGCCGGTAAGGCCGGGATTAGCTGGGCCTGGGGCTGCAGGCCTTGCTGGCTGGTAAGGCCGGGATTAGCTGGGCCTGGGGCTGCAGGCCTTGCTGGCTGGTAAGGCTGGGATTAGCTGGGCCTGGGGCTGCAGGCCCTGCTGCCCGGTAAGGCCGGGCTTAGCTGGGCCTGGGGCGGCTCTGGAGCAGCCCGAGGGATGCAGGAAAGCCTGGCTTATCCGCCCTCTCCCAGGCAGGGGAGCCCCCGAGGGGTTTGGGATCATAAAATGCAGAATTCCAGAATTCCGGAATTCCGGAGTGGTTTGGGTGGGAGGGGTCTTAAAGTTCATCCCAATCCGAGCCTGCCAGGGGAGGGACACTGCCAATGGAATGGGACAACTCCAAGGGACAGGGAAGGGACATCCCCAATGGACAGGGACACTTCCCATGGACAGGGACAACTTCAATGGACAGGGAAGGGACATCCCCAATGGACAGGGACACTTCCCATGGACAGGGACAACTTCAATGGACAGGGAAGGGACATCCCCAATGGACAGGGACACCTCCCATGGACAGGGACACTGCCAATGGAATGGGACAACTTCAATGGACAGGGAAGGGACATCCCCAATGGACAGGGACACCTCCCATGGACAGGGACACTGCCAATGGAATGGGACAACTTCAATGGACAGGGAAGGGACATCTCCAATGGACAGGGACACCTCCAAAGGACAGGGACACTTCCCATGGACAGGGACAACTTCAATGGACAGGGAAGGGACATCTCCAGTGGATGGGGACACCTCCCATGGACAGGGACATCTCCAAAGGACAGGGACATTTCCAGTGGACAAGGACACTTCCAATGGAAAGGGACACATGGACAGGGACACCTTCAATGGACAGGAACATCTCCCAAGGACAGGGACACTGCCAATGGAAAGGGACAACTCCAAAGGACAGGGACATCTCCAAAGGCTGAGCCTAAGCCTGTCCTGAGCCCTGCTGGTGGCAGAGCTCAGCTCAGCTCCTTGTCCTGGCACACAAAATCCCTGTCTGTCCCTGGAAAGGGACATTGAGGGGACATTGAGGGGACATTGAGGGGACCTGAGAGCTCCTCCCGTGCTCCTGCTAAAGCCCAGCACAAAGCCCAGCACAAAGCCCAGCACAAAGCCCAGCACAAAGCCCAGCACAAAGCCCAGGCTGCTGAGAGCTCTGCCTGAGCTCTCCAATTAATTGGTATTAATTAGATAAATCCTTTAATTTCCCTGCTCATTTCCCTGCCAGGGGATGAAGAGGATGAGGGCACCTTCCTGAACCTCTTCCAACAGTGGTTTAAAATCAGTCCCACCACAGAGCTGGGCCTAAGGTCTCTTTGGGCTGAGCCTAAGCCTGTCTTCAGCCTTGCTGATGGCAGAGCTCAGCTCAGATCCTTGTCCTGGCACACAAAATTCCTGTCTATCCCTGGAAAGGGACATTGAGGGGACATTGAGGGGACATTGAGGGGACATTGAGGGGACATTGAGGGGACCTGAGAGCTCCTCCCGTGCTCCTGCTAAAGCCCAGCACAAAGCCCAGCTCAAAGCCCAGCACAAAGCCCAGTCCGCTGAGAGCTCTGCCTGAGGCTCATTCACCTCCAATTAATTAGTATTAATTAGATAAATCCTTTAATTTCCCTGCTCATTTCCCTGCCAGGGGATGAAGAGGCCGGGGGCACCTTCCTGAACCTCTTCCACCAGTTCTGTCCCACCACAAAGCCGGGCCTAAGGTCTCTTCGGGCTGAGCCTAAGCCCTGCCGATGGTGGAGCTGTCCCTGCTGAGCTCACCCCCTTGAGGCACAGCCCCCTCCAGACGTTAATGAGGTAAATCCTTTAATTAAAGAGAACTCCTTTCACTCCTCTCTCCGCCAGGCGAGCGCGATGAAGAGGACGGCGCCTTCCTCAACCTCTTCCACCTGGTGAACGCCCAGGCCAACTTCCACAAGGAAATCCTGCACCTGGCCATGGGCAGCAGCAGCAGCAGCTCCACCTGAGCCCCACCCGCCCCTCCCCTGCTCCCGCCGCCTTTCCTTCCCTTTTCCCTTTGAACTTTTCCATCGAAATTCCCGATTTTTTCTGATTTTTCGTCCCGCAGTGGGAGAATTTGGGCCTGGATGAGTGAGCTCGTGGAGGGTTTGGGGAGTGGGATTCATTCCCTGAGCTCTGCTCCTGCAGGAATCAGGGTTTGAGGAGTGGGATTCACTCATTCCCTGAGCTCTGCTCCTGCAGGAATGAGGGTTTGAGGAGTGGGATTCACTCATTCCCTGTTCTCTTCCTGCAGGAATGAGGGTTTGGGGAGTGGGATTCATTCCCTGTTCTCTTCCTGCAGGAATCAGGGTTTGAGGAGTGGGATTCATTCCCTGAGCTCTGCTCTTGCAGGAATGAGGGTTTGAGGAGTGGGATTCATTCATTCCCTGTTCTCTTCCTGCAGGAATAAGGGTTTAAGGAGTGGGATTCACTCATTCCCTGAGCTCTCTTCCTGCAGGAATCAGGGTTTGAAGAGTGGGATTCATTCCCTGAGCTCTTCCTGCAGGAATGAGGGTTTGGAGAGTGGGATTCACTCATTCCCTGTTCTCCTCCTGCAGGAATCAGGGTTTGGGGAGTGGGATTCATTCCCTGAGCTCTTCCTGCAGGAATGAGGGTTTGAGGAGTGGGATTCACTCATTCCCTGTTCTCCTCCTGCAGGAATCAGGGTTTGGGGCATGGAATTCATTCCCTGAGCTCTGCTCCTGGAGGAATGAGGGTTTGAGGAGTGGGAATTCATTCATTCCCTGAGCTCTTCCTGCAGGAATCAGGGTTTGGGGCATGGAATTCATTCCCCGAGCTCTGCTCCTGCAGGAATGAGGGTTTGAGGAGTGGGATTCACTCATTCCCTGTTCTTCTCCTGCAGGAATGAGGGTTTGGGGAGTGGGATTCACTCATTCCCTGAGCTCTGCTCCTGCAGGAATCAGGGTTTGAAGAGTGGGATTCATTCCCTGAACTCTTCCTGCAGGAATGAGGGTTTGAGGAGTGGGATTCACTCATTCCCTGTTCTCCTCCTGCAGGAATCAGGCTCTGGGGCTCTCCCTCGGGACCTCAATCCCGATTCTTTCCCCACTGGTTTTGTTTGCAATAAAAGCGCCGTGGTTTCCCCGACTGCCGCTCGCGGTGCCTCAGCCCAGACCCCAAAACCCTCCGAGCTCCCGAATTTCCTTTCTCCTGGGAGCTGGAGGCACAGGATTTGAGGAGCTGCGTTTTCCCGGCTCTCCAGGGTCTCCAACTCCGGCTCAGACAGGAATTCTCCAGAATTTGCGCATTTAACTTTAAAATCCATTCCTCAAACCAATCCCAGATCAACCAAGGCGGGTTTTTTTTTCCTCCAAGTTTTTCCAGCGCAGAATAAACTTCAAATCTCCCCCTCTTTGCCTCGGGTAGCAACTGTTGAAGTTAGGCTTAGTTTAGGACTAAGTCGGGCTTGAAATTTCGGATTCGGCCGAGTTGGAGAGGAATTAAACGGTTCATTAAACGTGAAATGTTTTCTGCTCAGAGAAGGGTTTGATTTTCTGCTCCGCTGCCTTCCACGCCTCTCCGTGCTTTTTGCAGCCTCCAGCCTCCTGGAAAATCCCTTTCCCCACCCAAATATTCCCTTTCCAAACCTCCCACCTCCCTCCAGCGCCGCCTTTCGCCACTTTTATTCGGGAAACGTGGGAACGGCTGAAGTTTGGGAGCGATTTCCCTCAGATTTTTCTCCCGATTTCTCCGGGAATTGCTCTGGAATGCCGAAAATCCCGGTGCTGTTCGTGGAATCCGCAATTCCAGGCAGGATTCAGGTGCCGGTAGATGGCAGAGGTGAAACCTTTCCCGAGGCAGCGGCAGCAGCTGGGAAACGCTGGGAATTCCCTTTATTTTGAATTTCCCGGGGATGTTTGAAGGCGCTGTTGTGATTTCTGGAAAAGGGAGAGGAATTCCAGGCTCTGGTTTCCAGGGAGGGAGCGGAACGTGTCCGGATGGATCCCAAAGGAAGGCCAGATTTGAGGAGAAAAGGCTGGGAGCGGGAGCAGAGCTGGGAGAAGCGGGAATGTGCGGGGCTGGGATCTCCTTGTGGCTCCCTGCGATCCCCAGGGATCGATCCCGGCCAATGAGCCCGGAGGGGAGCAGAGGGCGGCGCGTCCTGTGTCCCTGTCCCCTGTCTGTGTCCCTGTCCCCTGTCTGTGTCCCTGTCCCCTTTCCCTGTCCCTGTCTCCTGTCCGTGTCCCTGTCTCCTGTCCGTGTCCCCTGTCCCTCTCCCTGTCCTTTCCCTTTCCCTGTCCCCTGTCCCTGTCCGTGTCCGTGTCCGTGTCCCTGTCCCTGTCTCCTGTCCGTGTCCCTGTCCCTATCCCTGTCCGTGTCCCTTTCCCTGTCCCTCTCCCTGTCCCTGTCCCCTGTCCCCTGTCCCTGTCCCCTTTCCCTGTCCCCTGTCCCTGTCTCCTGTCCATGTCTAATCCCGTATTCCTGTCCCTCCCTGTCCCGTCCCTGTCCCTAATCCCCTGTCCTGTCCCTGTCCTGTCCTGTCCTGTCCCGTCCCTGTCTGTCCCTGTCTCCCTTGTCCCTGTCCCGTCCCTGTCCCTGTCCCTGTCCTGTCCCTGTCCTGTCCCTGTCCTGTCCTGTCCCTGTCCCCGTCCCACCTTCACTTTTCCTGTCTCTCCCTGTCTGTCCGTGTCCCTAATCGTGTCCTGTCCCCTATGTCCCTGTCTTTCCTGTCGGTGTCCTCTCGGTGTCCTGTCCCTGTCCCTGTCCCTGTCCTGTCCCTGTCCTGTCCCTGTCCCGATCCTGTCCCTGTCCCTGTCCTGTCCCCTTTCCCTTGTCCCAATCCTGTCTCCTGTCCGTGTCCCTGTCAGGTGTCCCTGTCCCTGTCCCTGTCCGTCCCTTCCTGTCCTGTCCCTGTCCTGTCCCTAATCTGTCCTCCCCGTCCCTGTCCTGTCCTTTTCAATGTCGTCCAATCTGTCCCCTGTCCTGTCTATCCGGTGATCTGTCCTCTCCTGTCCTTTCCACCAATATTTTTAATCACCATCCTGTCCTCCATCGTGATCTAATCCCTGTCCCTTTCATCCCTATCCCTCGTCCTAATCCTGTCCTGTCCCATCCGGCTGTCGGGTGTCCCTGTCCTGTCCTATCCCTTGTCCTGTCTGTCGGTGTCCCTGTCCTGTCCACTGTCCTGTCCTGTCCTGTCCTGTCGGGTGTCCATTTCATCCATAATCATCCCTGTCCATCCATTCTCCTGTCCCTCATCCATCAGCTCCTGTCACTAATCCCGTGTCCCTGTCCCTGTCCCTGTCCCTGTCCCTGTCCCTGTCCCTGTCCCTGTCCATGTCCCTGTCCCTGTCCGTGTCCCTGTCCCTGTCCCTGTCCCTGTCCCTGTCCGTGTCCGTGTCCGTGTCCCTGTCCCGGCTCGTTCCCGGTCCCTTTCTGTGTCCCTGTCCCCGTCCCTGTCCCAGCTCATTCCCGGGCCCTTTCTGTGTCCCCGTCCCTGTCCCTGCTCATTCCCGGGATTCCAGCCGGGCACAAGCGGAGCTTTGTGGGAGATGGGATCTCTTTGCTTCCCTTTCCCAGCGGGGCTGGAATGCGCGAGCCGCTGCTCCTCGCCAATTAGCGATGGCTTCATTAATTACCATTAACTGCTCCCGCTCCGGCTCTCACAGCAGCTCCGGGACGTTTCCATCAGAATTCCATCAGAATTCCCGGAGGATCGAACCCAAATCCCACCCGCGTGGGCTGAGCCGGGAGGTGACTCCAGCCCTGCACCCTCCTTTCCCGATTCCCTCTTGGATCAACTCCCACAATTTAACTCTGGGGAGGATCCAGGTCCAGCCGAGCTGGGATTGGGATAAAATTGTGGGAAAGGTGAATTTTCCTTTGCTTTCCTTCCCAAATTTTCACCGCTAGAAGAGTGGAGAGCGGGAAAAACCCGGGACCAGGAGCGGATCCCCCATCCCAAATCCCTTGGGATTTACAAACCCCTCTCCTCCCCCAATTCCCATCCCTTTTCCCACTTTTTCTCGCCCTCCCAGCCGCTCTGGGGCTGCGGGAGGGGATTTTCTGTGGATCTGGGAGCTCTGGGAGCTCCTCCTGCTCTCACACTCCGCCGAGTTCCCATTCCTGGAATTCCTCCCTCCCCTCATCCCTGCGGATGTCGCGGCCCGGGGAGGGGAGGTTTGGTGGGAACGCGGCTGGAATTCCTCCTGGAATGTCTCAGGCTCCCGATTCCCGGCTATTTTTGGTGTTGGAGCAGCGTCTCCTCACCCCTGGGGCTCCAGGAACAGCTCGGGGTGAAATTCCCAGCCTGGAATTTCAGGAATTTCGCTGGCAGGAAATCGCGGTGTCAAAGCACATCCAGCATTCCCAGGCTCTGAAATCCCTCTTTTTTTCCCCCCTCTCCTGGAAATCTCAGCCCATTCCAGGATTTCCTCACCCCCGGGGCTCGGCACAGGCATCGCCCTGGGTGGTTCCAGGGGTGAAATTCCCAGCCTGGAATTTCTCTAAGGAATTTCGCTGGCAGGAAATCGCACATCCAGCATTCCCAGGCTCTGAAATCCCTCTTTTTTTCCTCTATCCTGAGCCCATTCCAACATTTCCTTACTCCCGGGGCTCCAGGAGCAGCTCAGGATGAAATTCCCAGCTTGGAATTTCCCTCAGGAATTTCTCTGGCAGGAAATTTTGGTGTCAAAGCACATCCAGCATTCCCAGGCTCTGAAATCCCTCCTTTTTTTCCCCCCTCTCCTGGAAGTCTCAGCCCATTCCAGGATTTCCTCACCCCCGGGGCTCCAGAAACAGCTCCGGGATGAAATTCCCAGCTTGGAATTTCCCTCAGGAATTTTTTTGGCAGGAAATTTTGGTGTCAAAGCACATCCAGCATTCCCAGGCTCTGAAATCCCATTTTTTCCCCCCCCCTCCTGAGCCCATTCCAGCATTTCCTGGCCCCTTTGCTCTCCCTGGATCCCGTGGTGCTTCCAAGGATAACGGAGAGGGCACGGATTTTTTCCCATTTTGGATCTTTCCGGTGTTTGTTGCTTTAAAAGAATATCATAAAACCACGGGAAACGCCGGGAATGGGAAAATTTGGGCTCCTGGGAGGGTGGAATTTTCGGTCGAGGGGCACAGGGAGGGCAGGGATTGATCCAGAGCTTTGGGAAAGGACGGGAAAAACCCTCCGGATGCTCCAAAAACCTCCCTGAGCCTCCAAAAACCTCCCTGGCCTCCAAACCTGGAATTCCAATCCCAGTCTGGAATTCCAATCTCAACCTGGAATTCCAATCCCAGCCTGGAATTCGTATCCCGGCCCAGAATTCCAATCCCAACCTGGAATTCCAATCTCAACCTGGAATTCCAATTCCAGCCCAGAATTCCAATCTCAACCTGGAATTCCAATCCCAGTCTGGAATTCCAATCCCATCCTGGAATTCCCATCCCATCCTGGAATTCCAATCTCAACCTGGAATTCCCATCCCATCCTGGAATTCCAATCCCAGCCCGGAATTCCAATCCCGTCCTGGAATTCCAATCCCGTCCTGGAATTCCAATCCCAGCCTGGAATTCCAATCCCATCCTGGAATTCCCATCCCATCCTGGAATTCCCATCCCAACCTGGAATTCCAATCCCAGCCTGGAATTCCAATCCCAACCTGGAATTCCAATCCCAGCCTGGAATTCCCTTCCCACCCTGGAATTCCCACCCCGGCATTCCCGGGATGTCCCAGATCCCTCTCCACTCTCGGAATTCCGGGCCGTGTCCTTGCTCTTTATTCCGCTCCGGGAACGGCGCTCGTTAAAAATTAATGAGATTCCTGAAATTAAACTGGGACACGGAGAGGGGACAGGAGAGGGGACAGGAGAGGAGCCTTGGGGACACTGCGGGTGGCACCGGAGCCGCACAGGTCCTGGCAGGGGAAGGATCCAGGTCCTGGCAGGGAGAATGATCCAGGTCCTGGCAGAGGAAGAATCCAGGTCCTGGAAGGGGGAAGGACCCAGGTCCTGGAAGGGGGAAGGATCCAGGTCCTGGCAGGGGAAGGACGCAGCTCCTGACAGCAGAAAGGACACAGGTCCTGGCAGGGGGATTAGCCGGGTCCTGACTGCAGAACGGACACAGGTCCTGGCAGGGGGATTAGCCGGGTCCTGGCAGGGGGAAGGACACAGGTCCTGGCAGGGGCATTAGCCGGGTCCTGGCAGGGGAATGATCCAGGTCCTGGCAGGGGAATGATCCAGGTCCTGGCAGGGGGATTAGCCGGGTCCTGGCAGGGGCATTAGCCGGGTCCTGACAGCAGAAAGGACACAGGTCCTGGCAGGGGCATTAGCCGGGTCCTGGCAGGGGGATTAGCGGGGTCCCGGCCGCCCCTCGGAGCCCCCTCCCGTGTCCCCCCATTCCCGTCCCCGGCTCCGCGGCCGCTCCGGGCTCCGCGCTGGGCTCTCAGGGGTTAACGCCGATCCAGGAGGCTCCGAGGGACCCGAACCGGGCGGAGGCTGCGGGAGAGAGGGAGAGAGAGGCGGGAGTGAGGCGGGCCCGGAGCCGCGGGAGCCGCGGGAGCCGCGGGGATGGAGCAGCTCCGGGCGGGGGGAACGGGGATGGAGCAGCTCCGAGAGAGGGAATGGGAATGGAGCAGCTCCGGGAGAGGGAATGGGGATGGAGCAGCTCCGAGCGGGGATGGAGCAGCTCCGAGCGAGGGGGAATGGGGATGGAGCAGCTCCGAGCGAGGGGGAATGGGGATGGAGCAGCTCCGAGCGAGGGGGAATGGGAATGGAGCAGCTCCGGGCGGGGGGAACGGGGATGGAGCAGCTCCGAGAGAGGGAATGGGAATGGAGCAGCTCCGGGCGGGGATGGAGCAGCTCCGAGCGAGGGGGAATGGGGAAGGAGCAGCTCCGGGCGGGGATGGAGCGGCTCCGAGCGGGAATGGATGGAGCAGCTCCGGGCGGGAATTGAGCAGCTCCGTGCTGGAGCAGCGGCCGCATCCCCCCCTCATTCCAGGATCCCCGTTTGGCTCCCGGGAATGCCGCAGCCGCGATCCCGCCCGGTTTCTCCCCGGGGCTGTTCCGTTTCTCGCCCTCTCGGGAACAAAAGCGGGCCGATAAACCCGGCCGGGAGAGCCCGGCCGCTGCTCCAAGGCCGGGGCTGAGCGCGGCCTGGATCGTAAAATCACCCCCGGTGCCTCCCTTCCAGCCCAGGCGGCCCAAACCGACAGCACCGACCCCAAAACTCCCGGCACATCCCCCCCTGTCCCCGCACATCCCCCCCTGTCCCCGCACATCCCCCCCTGTCCCCGCACATCCCCCCTGTCCCCGCACATCCCCCCC
>JAVTVJ010004925.1:0-13457 GCA_034509425.1 Eopsaltria australis | reverse complement strand
TTATCCCTACAAATGCAACCAAAGTCCTGGTTCATGGCAGCTTGCGTCAGCGAATAATCTTGGTCCGTGTGGCATTTCAGGTGGCGTCCAAGAGCAGAGTGCCTTAGGGCCGGGACACAAAAAGTGTCCCTTTTCTCTGAGAAAGAGAACTCTGCCCCCCAGTTTCTTGATGTCAGTTTGGAGGAGGGTTTTGGCCCTGCAAGGGCAGTCAGTGTCCCTTTTTGGTGGCACCTTGGGTCTGCGAGGAATCTTAATCTGTGCGGAATTTCAGCAAGCGGCTGTCAACTCCGAGACATGGGGCCTCCGATACAAACGATGGCGCTTTTCCATGTGAAAGAAAACTCAGTACCCCAGATGCATGATACCAGTCTTTAGGAGGCCTACAGAGTGCCTTAGGGCCGGGACACAAAAAGTGTCCCTTTTCTCTGAGAAAGAGAACTCTGCCCCCATGTAGGAGTGGTAAGCATGGAATTAAAACCCCAGAAACCCCGGGAGAATTCGTGGTGGAAAGATCCTGGTTCCACCCCCAGGATAAAGACATCTGGGGTATAGTCTGAATGCTGACCACTCCTATGACTCCTCCTCGTTGCTTGTCACTGGTTTTCCCGTTCGTCTATCCAAGTTTGATCCTTTCCCTTCTTCCAGAGAGTTCTCAGTTCTGTACATTGTGATTTGTCTGTTGCCGGTTATCCCCCCCCCGGTTCCTTACCATTGGAAGTAACCCCCTGTCCCTTCCCCAACTCCACCCCTTTGGTCGTTCCCTATTGGCCCTCATGTTCCGTTATGTACCCTTGCATGAGCTAGCTCGAGGCTCTTCTGCCCCGGGATTGAGAGCAATAAAGTACTCTGTTACCCAAGGCGAGAGTCCTCCCTGATTCTCCGCGGCACCCCAGGAAAATCCTAGGATCCTCTGACGCTCCCTCTCTCCTAGGAGACGGCTAGTCTCCCACGTCTGTCCAGCGAAAGCTTAGGACATTCGTGGTCCGCTGGGAGGGGACGGGGCAACCACCGGCAGGAGGCTCCCGGGACGGGGATCCGCAGAAAAACCCCACAGCGGCTTTTCTGCGGCACCCCCCAGTTTCTTGATGTCAGTTTGGAGGAGGGTTTGGCCCTGCAAGGGCAGCCAGGGTCCTTGTCGGTGGCCGCTTGGGTCTGCGACTAATCTTAATCCATACGGAATATCAGGAGGCGGCAGTCGACAACCAGACATGGGGCCGTCGATACAAATGATGGCACTTTTCCACGTGAAAGGAAACTTAGGCCCCCAGATTCATCATGTCAGTTTGGTGGAGGGTTTTGGCCCTACAAATGCAACCAGAGTCCTGGTTGATGGCAGCTTGCGTCAGCGAATAATCTTGATCCATACGGAATTTCAGGAGGTAGCAGGAAGCAGAGTGCCTTAGTGCCAGGACACAAAAAGTGTCCCTTTTCTCTGAGAAAGAGAACTCTGCCCCCCAGTTTCTTGATGTCAGTTTGGAGGAGGGTTTGGCCCTGCAAGGGCAGCCAGGGTCCTTGTCGGTGGCCGCTTGGGTCTGCGACTAATCTTGATCCATACGGAATATCAGGAAGCGGCAGTCGACAACCAGACATAGGGCCGTCGATACAAATGATGGCACTTTTCCACGTGAAAGGAAACTTAGGCCCCCAGATTCATCATGTCAGTTTGGTGGAGGGTTTTGGCCCTACAAATGCAACCAGAGTCCTGGTTGATGGAAGCTTGCGTCAGCGAATAATCGTGATGCATACGGAATTTCAGGTGGCTTCAGGGAGCAGAGTGCCTTAGGGCCGGGACACAAAAAGTGTCCGTTTTCTCTGAGAAAGAGAACTCTGCCCCCCAGTTTCTTGATGTCAGTTTGGAGGAGGGTTTTGGCCCTGCAAAGGCAGTCAGTGTCCTTGTTGGTGGCAGCTTGGGTCTGCGAGGAATCTTAATCTGTGCGGAATTTCAGCAAGCGGCTGTCTACTCCCAGACCTGGGGCCTCCGTTACAAACGATGGCGCTTTTCCATGTGAAAGAAAACTTAGGCTCCCAGATACATGATGCCAGTTTTTAGGAGGCATTTAGCCCTACAATTGCAGCCAGAGTTCTAGTTGATGGCAGCTTGGGTCTGGGAAGGATCTTGATCCGTACGGAATTTCAGGTGGCGACCGGGAGCAGAGTGCTTTATGGCCGGGACACAAAAAGTGTCCCTTTTCTCTGAGAAAGAGAACTCTGCCCCCCAGTTTCTTGATGTCAGTTTGGAGGAGGGTTTTTGCCCTGCAAGGGCAGTCAGTGTCCCTTTCGGGGGCAGCTTGGGTCTGCGAGGAATCTTGATCCATACGGAATTTCAGGAGGCAGCAGGGAGCACAGTGCCTTAGGGCCGAGAAAGAAAAAGCGTCCCGTTTCTCTGAGAAAGAGAACTCTGCCCCCCAGTTTCTTGATGTCAGTTTGGAGGAGGGTTTTGGCCCTGCAAGGGCAGCCAGGGCTCTTTATTCTGGCACCTTGGGTCTGCGAGGAATCTTGATCCATACGAACTTTCAGGAGGCAGCAGAGGAGCAGAGTCCCTTAGGGCCGGGATACAAAAAGTTTCCTTTTTCTCTGAGAAAGAGAACGCTGCCCCACACTTTCTTGATGTCAGTTTGGAGGAGGGTTTTGGCCCTGCAAGGGCAGCCAGGGTCCTAGTCGGTGGCAGCTTCGGTCTGCAAGGAATCTTGATCCATACGGAATTTGAAGAGGCAGCAGGGTGCAGAGTGCCTTAGCGCCGGGACACAAAAAGTGTCCCTTTTCTCTGTGAAAGAGAACTCTGCCCTCCAGATTCTTGATGTCAGTTTGGAGGAGGGTTTTGGCCCTGCAAGGGCAGCCAGGGTCCTTGTCGGTGGCAGCTTGGGTCTGTGAGGAATCTTAATCCATACGGAATTTCAGGAGGCAGAAGGGAGCAGAGTGCCTTAGTGCCGGGATACCAAAAGCGTCCGTTTTCTCTGAGAAAGAGAACTCTGCCCCCCAGTTTCTTGATGTCAGTTTGGAGGAGGGTTTTGGCCCTGCAAGGGCAGCCAGGGTCCTAGTCGGTGGCAGCTTGGGTCTGCGAGGAATCTGGATCAATACGGAATTTCAGGAGGCAGCAGGGAGCACAGTGCCTTAGGGCCGGGACACAAAAAGTGTCCCTTTTCTCTGAGAAAGAGAACTCTGCCCCCCAGTTTCTTGATGTCAGTTTGGAGGAGGGTTTTGGCCCTGCAAAGGCAGCCAGGGTCCTTGTCGGTGGCAGATTGAGTCTGCGTGGAATCTTAATCCATGCGGAATTTCAGCATGCGGCAGTAAACTCCCAGATATGTGGCCTTCGATGAAACAATGGCGCAATTACATGTGAAAGAAAATTCAGTCTCCCAGATCTATGATGCCAGTTTTTAGGTGGCATTTAGCCCTACAATTGCAGCCAGAGTTCTAGTTGATGGAAGCCTCTGTCTGGAAAAGATCTGGATCCATGCGGCATTTCAGGTGGCGTCCGGGAGCACAGTGCCTTAGGGCCGGGACCCAAAAAGTGTCCCTTTTCTCTGAGAAAGAGAACTCTGCCCCCCAGTTTCTTGATGTCAGTTTGGAGGAGGGTTTTGGCCCTGCAAGGGCAGCCAGAGTCCGTGTCGGTGGCAGCTTGGGTCTGCGAGGAATCTTAATCTGTGCGGAATTTCCGCAAGCGGCTGTCGACTCCCAGACATGGGGCCTCCGATACAAACGATGGTGCTTTTCCATGTGAAGGAAAACTCAGTCCCCCAGATCCATGATGCCAGTTTTTAGGAGGCATTTAGCCCTACAATTGCAGCCAGAGTTCTAGTTGATGGCAGCTTAGGTCTGGGAAGGATCTTGATCCATGCGGCATTTCAGGTGGCGTCCGGGAGCACGGTGCCTTAGGGCCGGGACACAAAAAGTGTCCCTTTTCTCTGAGAAAGAGAACTCTGCCCCCCAGTTTCTTGATGTCAGTTTGGAGGAGGGTTTTGGCCCTGCAAGGGCAGCCAGGGTCCGAGTCGGTGGCAGCTTGGGTCTGCGAGGAATCTTGATCCATACGGAATTTGAAGACGCAGCAGGGAGCAGAGTGCCTTAGGGCCGGGACACAAAAAGTGTCCCTTT
Source organism: Eopsaltria australis (assembly GCA_034509425.1). Taxonomy (NCBI): domain Eukaryota; kingdom Metazoa; phylum Chordata; class Aves; order Passeriformes; family Petroicidae; genus Eopsaltria; species Eopsaltria australis. The sequence goes on along the minus strand of JAVTVJ010004925.1, from coordinate 9,365 downwards.
TCTCTGAGAAAGAGAACTCTGCCCCCCAGTTTCTTGATGTCAGTTGGAGGAGGGTTTTGGCCCTACAAGGGCAGCCAGGGTCCCTGTCGGTGGCAGCTTGGGTCTGCGAGGAATCTTAATCCATGCGGAATTTCAGCATGCGGCTGTCAACTCCCAGATATGTGGCCTTCGATACAAACAATGGCGCTTTTCCATGTGAAAGAAAACTCAGTCCCCCAGATCCATGATGCCAGTTTTTTAGGAGGCATTTAGCCCTACAATTGCAGCCAGAGTTCTAGTTATGGCAGCTTGGGTCTGGGAAGGATCTTGATCCGTGCGGCATTACAGGTGGCGTCCGGGAGCAGAGTGCCTTCGGGCCGGGACACACAAAGTGTCCCTTTTCTCTGAGAAAGAGAACTCTGCCCCCCAGTTTCTTGATTTCAGTTTGGAGGAGGATTTTGGCCCTGCAAGGGCGGTCAGGGTCCTAGTCGGTGGCAGCTTGGATCTGTGAGAGATCTTGTTCCATGCGGAATTTGAAGAGGCGGCAGTCGACTCCCAGACGTGGGGCCTATGATTCGAATGATGGCACTTTTCCACGTGAAAGGAAACTTAGGCCCCCAGATTCATGATGTCAGTTTGGTGGAGGGTTTTGGCCCTACAAATGCAACCAGAGTCCTGGTTGATGGCAGCTTGCGTCAGCGAATAATCTTGATCCATACGGAATTTCAGGAGGTAGCAGGAAGCAGAGTGCATTAGTGCCGGGACACAAAAAGTGTCAGTTTTCTCTGAGAAAGAGAACTCTGTCCCCCAGTTTCTTGATGTCAGTTTGGAGGAGGGTTTTGGCCCTGCAAGGGCAGTCAGTGTCCTTTTTGGTGGCAGCTTGGGTCTGCGAGGAATCTTAATCTGTGCGGATTTTCAGCAAGCGGCTGTCTGCTCCCAGACATGGGGCCTTCGATACAAACGATGGCGCTTTTCCATGTGAAAGAAAACTTAGTCCCCCAGATACATCATGCCAGTTTTTAGGAGGCCTTTAGCCCTACAATTGCAGCCAGAGTTCTAGTTGATGGCAGCTTGGGTCTGGGAAGGATCTTGATTCATGTGGGATATCAGGTAGCATCCGGTAGCACATTGCCTTAGGGCCAGGACACAAAAAGTGTCCCTTTTCTCTGAGAAAGAGAACTCTGCCCCCCAGTTTCTTGATGTCAGTTTGGAGGAGGGTTTTGGCCCTGCAAAGGCAGCCAGGGCCCTTGTCGGTGGCAGCTTGGGTCTGCGTGGAATCTTAATCCATGCGGAATTTCAGCATGCGACAGTAAACTCCCAGATATGTGGCCTTCGACGAAACAATGGCGCATTTCCATGTGAAAGAAAGTTCAGTCTCCCAGATGCATGATGCCAGATTTTAGGAGGCATTTAGCCCTACAATTGCAGCCAGAGTTCTAGTTGATTGAAGCCTGTGTCTGGAAAGGATCTTGATCTATGCGGCATTTCAGGTGGCGTCCGGGAGCAGAGTGCCTTGGGGCCGGGACACAAAAATTTCCCTCTCCTCTGAGAAAGAGAACTCTGCCCCCCAGTTTCTTGATGTCAGTTTGGAGGAGGGTTTTGGCCCTGCAAGGGCGGTCAGGGTCCTAGTCGGTGGCAGCTTGGATCTGTGAGGGATCTTGCTCCATGCGGAATTTGAAGAGGCGGCAGTCGACTCCCTGATATGGGGCCGACGATCCAATGATGGCACTTTTCCACGTGAAAGAAAACTTAGGCCCCCAGATTCATGATGTCGGTTTGGTGGAGGGTTTTGGCCCTACAAATGCAACCAGAGTCCTGCTTGCTGGCATCTTGCGTCAGCGAATAATCTTGATCCATACGGAATTTCAGGTGGCGTCCGGGAGCAGAGTGCCTTAGGGCCGGGACACAAACAGTGTCCCTTTTCTCTGAGAAAGAGAACTCTGTCCCCCAGTTTCTTGATGTCAGTTTGGAGGAGGGTTTTTGCCCTGCAAGGGCAGTCAGTGTCCCTTTTGGTGGCAGCTTGGGTCTCCGCGGAATCTTAATCTGTGCGGAATTTCCGGAAGCGGCTGTCAACTCCCAGACATGGGGGCTTCGATACAAAAAATGGCGCTTTTCCACGTGAAAGAAAGCTCAGTCTCCCAGATGCATGATTCCAGATTTTAGGAGGCATTTAGCCCTACAATTGCAGCCAGAGTTCTAGTTGATGGCAGCTTGCGTCTGGGAAGGATCTTGATCCGTGCGGTATTTCAAGTGGCATCTGGGAGCAGAGTGCCTTAGGGCCGCGACACACAAAGTGTCCCTTTTCTCTGAGAAAGAGAACTCTGCCCCCCAGTTTCTTGATCTAAGTTTGGAGGAGGGTTTTGGCCCTGCAAGGGCAGTCAGGGTCCTAGTCGGTGGCAGCTTGGGTCTGTGAGGGATCTTTCTCTATGCGGAATTTGAAGAGGCGGCAGTCGACTCCCATAGATGGGGCCTACGATACAAATGATGGCACTTTTCCACGTGAAAGAAAACTTAGGCCCCCAGATTCATGATGTCGGTTTGGTGGAGGGTTTTAGCCCAACAAATACAACCAGAGTCCTGGTGTATGGCATCTTGCATCAGCAAACAATCTTGATGCATACGGAATTTCAGGTGGCGTCCGGGAGCAGAGTGCCTTAGGGCCGGGACACAAAAAGTGTCCGTTTTCTTTGAGAAAGAGAACTCTGTCCCCCAGTTTCTTGATGTCAGTTTGGAGGAGGGTTTTGGCCCTGCAAGGGCAGCCAGTGTCCTAGTCGGTGGCAGCTTGGGTCTGTGAGGGATCTTGCTCCATGCGGAATTTGTAGAGGCGGCAGTCGACTCCCATACAGGGGGCCTACGATACAAATGATGGCACTTTTCAACGTGAAATAAAACTTAGGCCCCCGGATTCATGATGTCGGTTTGGTGGAGGGTTTTGGCGCTACAAATGCAAGCAGATTCCTGGATGAGGGCATCTTGAATCAGCGAATAATCTTGATCCATACGGAATTTCAGGAGGTAGCAGGAAGCAGAGTGCCTTAGGGCCGGGACACAAAAAGTGTCCCTTTTCTCTGAGAAAGAGAACTCTGCCCCCCAGTTTCTTGATGTCAGTTTGGAGGAGGGTTTTGGCCCTGCAAGGGCAGTCAGTGTCCTTATCGGTGGCAGCTTGGGTCTGCGATGAATCTTAATCCATGCGGAATTTCAGGAAGCGGCTGTCGACTCCCAGACATGGGGCCTTCGATACAAACGATGGCACTTTTCCACGTGAAAGAAAACTCAGTCTCCCAGATCCATGATGCCAGTTTTTAGGAGGCATTTAGCCCTACAATTGCAGCCAGAGTTCTAGTTGATGGCAGCTTGGGTCTGGGAAGGATCTTGATCCATGTGGGATATCAGGTAGCATCCGGCAGCACATTGCCTTAGGGCCGGGACACAAAAAGTGTCCCTTTTCTCTGAGAAAGAGAACTCTGCCCCCCAGTTTCTTGATGTCAGTTTGGAGGAGGGTTTTGGCCCTGCAAGGGCAGCCAGGGTCCTAGTCGGTGGAGGCTTGTGTCTGTGACGGATCCTTCTCTATGTGGAATTTGAATAGGCGGCAGTCGACTCCCAGACTGGGGGCCTACGATACAAATTATGGCACTTTTCCACGTGAAAGAAAACTTCGGCCCCCAGATTCATGATGTCGGTTTGGTGGAGGGTTTTGGCCCTACAAATGCAACCAGAGTCCTGGTGTATGGCATCTTGCGTCAGCGAATAATCTTGATCCATACGGAATTTCAGGTGGCGTCCGGGAGCACAGTGCCTTACGGCCGGGACACAAAAAGTGTCCCTTTTCTCTGAGAAAGAGAACTCTGCCCCCCACTTTCTTGATGTCAGTTTGGAGGAGGGTTTTGGCCCTGCAGGGGCAGTCAGTGTCCTTGTTTGGTGGCAGCTTGTGTCTGCGAGGAATCTTAATCCATGCGGAATTTCAGCAAGCGGATGTCAACTACCAGACATGGAGCCGTCGATACAAACGATGGCGCTTTTCCATGTGAAAGAAGACTTAGTTCCCCAGATCCATGATGCCAATTTTTAGGAGGCATTTAGCCCTACAATTGCAGCCAGAGTTCTAGTTGATGGCAGCTTGTGTGTGGGAAGGATCTCGATGCGTGTGGCGTTTCAGGTGGCGTCCGGGAGCAGAGTGCCTTAGGGCCGGGACACAAAAAGTGTCCCTTTTCTCTGAGAAAGAGAACTCTGCCCCCCAGTTTCTTGATGTCAGTTTGGAGGAGGGTTTTGGCCCTGCAAGGGCAGCCAGGGTCCTTGTCGGTGGCAGCTTGGGTCTGCGAGGAATCTTGATCCATACGGATTCTCAGGAGAAAGCAGGGAGCAGAGTGCCTTAGGGCCGGGACACAAAAAGTGTCCCTTTTCTCTGAGTAAGAGAAGTCTGCCCCCCAGTTTCTTGATGTCAGTTTGGAGGAGGGTTTTGGCCTTGCAAGGGCAGCCAGGGTCCTTGTCGGTGGCAGCTTGGGTCTGTGAGGGATCTTGCTCCATGCGGAATTTGAAGAGGCGGCAGTCGACTCCCAGACAGGGGGCCTGCGATAGAAATGATGGCACTTTTCCACGTGAAAGAAAACTTAGGCCCCTAGATTCATGATGTCGGTTTGGTGGAGGGTTTTAGCCCTACAAATGCAACCAGAGTCCTGGTTGATGGCAGCTTGCGTCAGCCAATAATCTTGATCCATACGGAAATTCAGGTGGCGTCCGGGAGCAGAGTGCCTTAGGGCCGGGACACAAAAAGTGTCCCTTTTCTCTGAGAAAGAGAACTCTGCCCCCCAGTTTCTTGATGTCAGTTTGGAGGAGGGTTTTGGCCCTGCAAGGGCAGTCAGAGTCCTTTTTGGTGGCAGCTTGGGTCTGCGAGGTGTCTTAATCTGTGTGGAATTTCAGCATGAGGCAGTCAACTCCCAGATATGTGGCCTTCGATGCAAACAATGGCGCATTTCTATGTGAAAGAAAACTCAGTCCCCCAGATGCATGATTCCAGTTTTTGGAAAGGATTTATCCCTACAATTGCAGCCAGAGTTCTAGTTGATGGCAGCTTGTGTGTGGGAAGGATCTTGATCCGTGCTGCATTTCAGGTGGCGTCCGGGAGCAGAGTGCCTTAGGGTCGGGACACAAAATCGTCCCTTTTCTCGGAGAAAGAGAACTCTGCCCCCCAGTTTCTTGATGTCAGTTTGGAGGAGGGTTTTGGCCCTGCAAGGGCAGCCAGGGTCCTTGTCGGTGGCAGCTTGGGTCTGCGAGGAATCTTAATACATACGGAATTTCAGGAGGAGGCAGTCGACTCCCAGACATGGGGCCTACGATTCAAATTATGGCGCTTTTCCACGTGAAAGAAAACTTAGGCCCCCAGATTCATGATGTCGGTTTGGTGGAGTGTTTTGGCCCTACAATTGCAACCAGAGTCCTGGTTGGGGGCAGCTGGCGTCAGCGAATAATCTTTATCCATACGGAATTTCAGGAGGTAGCAGGGAGCACAGTGCCTTAGTGCCGGGACACAAAAAGTGTCCCTTTTCTCTGAGAAAGAGAACTCTGCCCCCCAGTTTCTTGATGTCAGTTTGGAGGAGGGTTTTGGCCCTGCAAGGGCAGTCAGTGTCCTTTTTGGTGGCAGCTTGGGTCTGCGAGGAATCTTAATCTGTGCGGAATTTCAGCAAGCGGCTGTCTACTCCCAGACATGGGGCAACCGATACAAACGATGGCGCTTTTCCCTGTGAAAGAAAACTTAGTCCCCCAGATACATGATGCCAGTTTTTAGGAGGCATTTAGCCCTACAATTGCAGCCAGAGTTCTAGTTGATGGCAGCTTGGGTCTGGGAAGGATCTTGATCCAGGTGGCATTTAATGTGTCGTCCGGGAGTACAGTGCCTTAGGGCCGGGACACAAAAAGTGTCCCTTTTCTCTGAGAAAGAGAACTCTGCCCCCCAGTTTCTTGATGTCAGTTTGGAGGAGGGTTTGGCCCTGCAAGGGCAGCCAGGGTCCTTGTCGGTGGCCGCTTGGGTCTGCGACTAATCTTGATCCATACGGAATATCAGGAGGCGGCAGTCGACAACCAGACATAGGGCCGTCGATACAAATGATGGCACTTTTCCACGTGAAAGGAAACTTAGGCCCCCAGATTCATCATGTCAGTTTGGTGGAGGGTTTTGGCCCTACAAATGCAACCAGAGTCCTGGTTGATGGAAGCTTGCGTCAGCGAATAATCGTGATGCATACGGAATTTCAGGTGGCTTCAGGGAGCAGAGTGCCTTAGGGCCGGGACACAAAAAGTGTCCGTTTTCTCTGAGAAAGAGAACTCTGCCCCCCAGTTTCTTGATGTCAGTTTGGAGGAGGGTTTTGGCCCTGCAAAGGCAGTCAGTGTCCTTGTTTGTGGCAGCTTGGGTCTGCGAGGAGTCTTAATCTGTGCGGAATTTCAGCAAGCGGCTGTCTACTCCCAGACCTGGGGCCTCCGTTACAAACGATGGCGCTTTTCCATGTGAAAGAAAACTTAGTCCCCCAGATACATGATGCCAGTTTTTAGGAGGCATTTAGCCCTACAATTGCAGCCAGAGTTCTAGTTGATGGCAGCTTGGGTCTGGGAAGGATCTTGATCCATACGGAATTTCAGGTGGCGTCCGGGAGCAGAGTGCTTTAGGGCCGGGACACAAAAAGTGTCCCTTTTCTCTGAGAAAGAGAACTCAGCCCCCCAGTTTCTTGATGTCAGTTTGGAGGAGGGTTTTGGCCCTGCAAGGGCAGCCAGGGTCCTAGTCGGTGGCAGCTTGGGTCTGCGAGGAATCTTGATCCATACGGAATTTCAGGAGGCAGCAGGGAGCAGAGTGCCTTAGGGCCGAGAAAGAAAAAGCGTCCCGTTTCTCTGAGAAAGAGAACTCTGCCCCCCAGTTTCTTGATGTCAGTTTGGAGGAGGGTTTTGGCCCTGCAAAGGCAGTCAGTGTCCTTGTTGGTGGCAGCTTGGGTCTGCGAGGAATGCTTCAGCAAGCGGCTGTCTACTCCCAGACCTGGGGCCTCCGTTACAAACGATGGCGCTTTTCCATGTGAAAGAAAACTTAGTCCCCCAGATACATGATGCCAGTTTTTAGGAGGCATTTAGCCCTACAATTGCAGCCAGAGTTCTAGTTGATGGCAGCTTGGTCTGGGAAGGATCTTGATCCATGTGGGATATCAGGTAAAGTCCGGTAGCACATTGCCTTAGGGCTGGGACCCAGAAAGTGTCCCTTTTCTCTGAGAAAGAGAGCTCTGTCCCCCAGTTTCTTGATGTCAGTTTGGAGGAGGGTTTTGGCCCTGCAAGGGCAGCCACGGTCCTAGTCGGTGGCAGCTTGGGTCTGTGAGGGATCTTCCTCTATGCGGAATTTGAAGAGGCGGCAGTTGACTCCCAGACAGGGGGCCTACGATACAAATGATGGCACTTTTCCACGTGAAAGAAAACTTAGGCCCCCCCCAGATTCATGATGTCGGTTTGGTGGAGGGTTTTAGCCCTACAAATGCAACCAGAGTCCTGGTTGATGGCAGCTTGCGTCACCGAATAATCTTGATTCATACGGAATTTCAGGTGGCGTCCGGGAGCAGAGTGCCTTAGAGCCGGGACACAAAAAGTGTCCCTTTTCTCTGAGAAAGAGAACTCTGCCCCCCAGTTTCTTGATGTCAGTTAGGAGGAGGGTTTTGGCCCTGCAAGGGCAGTAAGTGTCCATTTTGGTGGCAGCTTGGTACTGCGAGGAATCTTGATCCATATGGAATTTCAGGAGACAGCACGGAGCACAGTGCCTTATGGCCGGGACACAAAAAGTGTCTGTTTTCTCTGAGAAAGAGAACTCTGCCCCCCAGTTTCTTATGTCAGTTTGGAGGAGGGTTTTGGCCCTGCAAGGGCAGCCAGGGTCCTTGTCGGTGGCAGCTTGGGTCTGCGAGGAATCTTAATCCATGCCGTGTTTCAGCATGCGACAGTAAAGTCCCCGATATGTGGCCTTCGATACAAACAATTGCGCTTTTCCATGTGAAAGAAAACTCCGTCCCCCAGATCCATGATGCCAGTTTTTAGGAGGCATTTAGCCCTACAATTGCAGCCAGAGTTCTAGTTGATGGCAGCTTGCGTCAGCCAGGAATCTTGATCCATAAGGAATTTCAGGTGGCGTCCTGGAGCAGAGTCCCTTAAGGCTGGGACACAAAAAGTGTCCCTTTTCTCTGAGAAAGGGAACTCTGCCCCCCAGTTTCTTGATGTCAGTTTGGAGGAGGGTTTTGGCCCTGCAAGGGCAGCCAGGGTCCTTGTCTGTGGCAGCTTGGGTCTGCGAGGAATCTTGATCCATACGGATTCTCAGGAGGAACAGGGAGCACAGTGCCTTAGGGTCGGGACACAAAAAGTGTCCCATTCCTCTGAGAAAGAGGACTCTGCCCCTAGTTTGATGTCAGTTTGGGAGGGTTTTGGCCCTGCAAGGGCAGCCAGGGTCTTGTCGTGGCAGCTTGAGTCTGCGAGGAATCTTGATCCATACGGAATTTCAGGAGGCAGCAGGGACCAGAGTGCCTTAGGGCCGGGACACAAAAAGTGTCCCTTTCCTCTGAGAAAGAGAACTCTGCCCCCCAGTTTCTTGATGTCAGTTTGGAGGAGGGTTTCGGCACTGCAAAGGTAGCTACGGTCCTAGTCGGTGGCAGCTTGGGTCTGTGAGGGATCTTGCTCTATGCGGAATTGGATGAGGCGGCAGTCAACTCCCAGACAGGGGGCCTACGATACAAATGATGGCACTTTTCCACGTGAAAGAAAACTTACGCCCCCAGATTCATGATGTCAGTTTGGTGGAGGGTTTTGGCCCTACAAATGCAACCAGAGTCCTGGTTGATTGCATCTTGCATCAGCGAATAATCTTGATCCATACGGAATTTCAGGTGGCATCCGGGAGCACAGTGCCTTAGGGCCGGGACACAAAAAGTGTCCCTTTTCTCTGAGAAAGAGAACTCTGTCCCCCAGTTTCTTGATGTCAGTTTGGAGGAGGGTTTTGGCCCTGCAAGGGCAGTCAGTGTCCTTTTTGGTGGCAGCTGGGGTCTGCGAGGAATCTTAATCCATACGGAATTTCAGCAAGCGGCTGTCAACTCCCAGACATGGGGCCGTCGTACAAATGATGGCGCTTTTCCATGTGAAAGAAGACTTAGTCCCCCAGATCCATGATGTCAGTTTTTAGGAGGCATTTATCCCTACAATTTCAGCCAGTGTTCTAGTTGATGGCAGCTTGTGTGTGGGAAGGATCTTGATCCGTGTGGCATTTCAGGTGGCATCCGGGAGCAGAGTCACAAAAAGTGTCCCTTTTCTCTGAGAAAGAGAACTCTGCCCCCCAGTTTCATGATGCCAGTTTGGAGGAGGGTTTTGGCCCTGGAAGGGCAGCC
>JAVTVJ010004924.1:0-20448 GCA_034509425.1 Eopsaltria australis | reverse complement strand
AAACCCAAACCTTTCCCTCCTAAATCCAAACCCTTCCCTCCTAAATCCAAATCTTTCCATTCCTTAAACCCAAACTTTTCCCTTCCTCAAATCCAAACCTTTCCCCTCCTCAAATCCAAATCTTTTCCCCTTTACGTCCAAACCTTTTCATTCCTCAAACCCAAACCTTCCCCACCTCAAACCCAAACTTTTCCATTCCTCAACCCCAAACCTTTCCATTCCTCAAACCCAAACCCTCCCTTTCCTCAAATCCAAACTTCCCCTCCTCAAACCCAAACCTTTCCCTCCTAAATCCAAACCTTCCCATTCCTCAAACCCAAACTTCCCCCACCCCCTCAACTCCCTTTTTAGGGTATCAAAACCCCCCAAAACCCCCCCAAAAAAACTCACGAGAAAGCAGGATTATCCTTGTAATCCTCCATGGCGACCTTCTCGAGCTCGGGGCCGCCCTCAGCCACGAACCTGGCCAGCTTTTCCACCACCCTTCCATTCCTCAAACCCAAACCTTTCCCTCCTAAATCCAAACCTTTCCATTCCTTAAACCCAAACTTTTCCCTTCCTCAAATCCAAGCCTTTCCCCCTCCTCAAATCCAAATCTTTTCCCCTTTACGTCCAAACCTTTTCATTCCTCAAACCCAAACCTTTCCCCCTCTCAATCCAAACCTTCCCTTTCCTCAAACCCAAACCTTTCCCTCCTAAATCCAAATCTTTCCATTCCTTAAACCCAAACTTTTCCCTTCCTCAAATCCAAATCTTTTCCCCTTTACATTCAAACCCTTTCATTCCTCAAGCCCAAACCTTCCCCACCTCAAACCCAAACTTTTCCATTCCTCAACCCCAAACCCTTCCATTCCTCAAATCCAAACCTTTTCATTCCTCAAACCCAACCTTTTCATTCCTCAAACCCAAACTTCCCCCCCTCAAATCCAAACGTTTCCACCTCAAACCCAAACCTATCCACCTCTCACACCCAAACTTTCCCCCTCTCAATCCAAACCTTTCCCCATCAAATCCAAACCTTTCTGATCTCAAACCCAAACCTTTCCCCTCCTCAAACCCAAACCTTTCCCCCTAAACCCAAACCTTTCCACCTCAAACCCAAACCTTCCCTTTCCTCAAACCCAAACCTTTCCCCCTCAACCCCAAACCCCATCCCCACAACTCCTTTTTTGAGGGGAGGGGAGCAAAAAAACCCCCCAAAACCCCCTCACCCCCCTAAAAAAAACTCACGAGAAAGCAGGATTATCCTTGTAATCCTCCATGGCGACCTTCTCGAGCTCGGGGCCGCCCTCAGCCACGAACCTGGCCAGCTTTTCCACCACCTGCCGCGTCTCCGAGTCCTCTGGGGGCAAAACTTTAAGGATGCTGTCAGTACTTGGGGTTCAAAGTGGCCCCCAAACGGGAAACAGGGAATTAACTGCCGGAAAGCACGGAGCAGACACAGGGAGGGTGGGGAGAGAGAGGGTGAAATGGGGCAGGGAGTTGTAGAGAGGTGAAAATTGCACAATTCCCAAGGGTTTTTTTAGGGATTTTCTGAGCTCTGCCCCCTCCCCTGGGGGGTTTTTTTAAGTTTGGAGTGGAGGGAGCTTAAAGCTCGTCCTATTCCTGTGATTTCTGGGATCCCAGCCTGGATTTGGGCGCTTCCAGGGATGGGGAATTCAGGGATGTTCTGGGAATTCCAGCCCAATCCCTTCCCATTCCCTCCCAGCCAGGAATTTCTTCCTAAAATCCCACCCAGATTCCCCTTTCCCAGTTTAAATCCATTCCCTGTGTCCTGCAATTCCCATCCCTCATCCCAAATCCTCTCCAGCTCTCCTGGAGCCCCTCTGGAAGCAGCTCCAAGGTTTCCCTGGATCCTCCCTGGGGGTATTTCTTAAGGGGGAATCCTAAATTTGGAGGGTGGGGTGGAGGGAGCTTAAAGCTCGTCCTATTCCTGTGATTTCTGGGATCCCAGCCTGGCTTTGGGCGCTTCCAGGGATGGGGAATTCAGGGATGTTCTGGGAATTCCAGCTCATTCCCTTCCCCCACATTCCCAGCCAGGAATTCCTTCCCAAAATCCCACCCAAATCTTCCCATTCCCAGTTTAAATCCATTCCCTGTGTCCTGCAATTCCATCCCTCATCCCAAATCCTCTCCAGCTCTCCTGGAGCCCCTCTGGAAGCAGCTCCAAGGTTTCCCTGGATCCTTCCCTTCTCCCACCTTTCCTTGGACATTCCAGGGATGGGGAATCCACCAGCCCATCCCAGTCTGGAAGCTCCAACTGCTCCCAGTTCATCCCAGCTCTAACTGGGGCAGAACTGGATCCTGAGGGATTTATTCCCTACAAATCCCAGCAGGGAAAGAGGGGGGATTTGGATTTAATGTCTAAAATATCGGGAATTTCATATCTAAAATATTGGGAATTTCATATCCAGATTATTGGGAATTTCATACCCAGAATATTGGGAATTTTATATCCAGAATATTGGGAATTTCACACCCAGAATATTGGGAATTTCATGTCTAAAATATTGGGAATTTCATGTCTAAAATATTGGGAATTTCATATCCAGAATATCGGGAATTTTGCACCGAAAATATTGGGAATTTCATACCCAGAATATTGGGAATTTCATACCCAGAATATTGGGAATTTCATATCCAGAAAACTGGGAATTTCACACTCAGAATATTGGGAATTTCACACCCAGAATATTGGGAATTTCGTATTTGAAATATCAGGAATTTCATGTCTAAAATACCAGGAATTTAATATCCAGAACATTGGGAATTTCATATCCAGACTAGCAGGAATTTAAAATAAAAAATATTGGGAATTTTGTATCAAAAATAATGGGAATTTAAGATTCAGAATATCGGGAATTTCATGTCTAAAATACAGGGAATTTCATATCCAGAATATTGGGAATTTCATGTCTAAAATACTGGGAATTTCATATCCAGAGTATCGGGAATTTCATGTCTAAAATACAGGGAATTTAATTTCCAGAATATTGGGAGTTTCATACCCAGAATATCAGGAATTCTGTATCTAAAATATTGGGAATTTCATGCCTCAAATATTGGGAATTCCATACCCAGAATATTTGGGATCTTTCATCTTAAATACCAGGAATGTCGTGTCTAAAATCCAGGGAATTTCATCCCTCAGGTTTTGGTTGGATTTGGAAGAGCCCCCAGCAGGAAAAGCTGGAATCTCCACTCCATAAAGGAGAAATCAACCCCAAAACTTCCCAGGGAATAGAAATCCATGGAAAACAGGGATAAAATACCCAGCTTTCCAATGGGGATTGAGGGAATCCTGTCCCAAATGGATCCATATCCCGGGATGAAATCCACCCCAAATGGATCCATATCCTGGGATAAACCCATCCCAAATCCTGTCCCAAATGGATCCATATCCCGGGATAAACCCATCCCAAATCCTGTCCCAAATGGATCCCTATCCAGGGATAAACCCATCTCAAATCCTGTCCTGAATGGATCCATATCCTGGGATAAACCCATCTCAAATCCTGTCCCAAATGGATCCCTATCCTGGGATAAACCCATCCCAAATCCTGTCCTGAATGGATCCCTATCCAGGGATAAACCCATCCCAAATCCTGTCCTGAATGGATCCATATCCTGGGATAAACCCATCCCAAATCCTGTCCTGAATGGATCCATATCCAGGGATAAACCCATCCCAAATCCACCCCAAATGGATCCATATCCCGGGATAAATCCACCCCAAATCCTGTCCTGAATGGATCCATATCCAGGGATAACAACATCCCAAATCCTGTCCTGAATGGATCCATATCCAGGGATAAACCCATCCCAAATCCTGTCCTGAATGGATCCATATCCCGGGATGAAATCCACCCCAAATGGATCCATATCCTGGGATAAACCCATCCCAAATCCTGCCCCAAATGGATCCATATCCCAGGATGAAATCCACCCCAAATGGATCTATATCCTGGGATAACAACACCCCAAATCCTGTCCTGAATGGATCCATATCCCGGGATAAATCCAACCCAAATCCTGTCCCAAATGGATCCATATCCCGGGATGAAATCCACCCCAAATCCCATTCCAAATGGATCCATATCCTGGGATAAATCCACCCCAAATCCTGTCCCAAATGGATCCCTGTCCCGGGATAAAACCACCCCAAATCCCCAGTGGGACCAAGGGAATCCTGCCTCCATTGATCCCGTATCCCAGGATCTGATCCCTCCCTACCCCAGGAACTGATCCTTTTCCCAGGATCTGACCGCTCCCTATCCCAGGATCTGACCGCTCCCTATCCCAGGATCTCACCCCTCCCTATCCCGGGATCTCACCCCTCCCTATCCCGGGATCTCACCCCTCCCTATCCCGGGATCTCACCCCTCCCTATCCCGGGATCATCATCCTCCCTATCCCGGATCTCACCCCTCTATCCCGGGATCCTCACCCCTCCCTATCCCGGGATCGTCACCCCTCCTATCCCGGATCTCACCCCTCCCTATCCCGGGTCTCCCCCTCCTAATCCCGGGACTCACCCCTCCCACCCCTCCGCTATCGCCGGGATTCTCCACCCCTCCCTATTCCCGGGATCTCACCCCTCCCTATCCCGGGATCTCACCCCTCCCTATCCCGGGATCTCACCCCTCCCTATCCCAGGATCTCATCCCGCCCTATCCCAGGATCAAACCCCACCCCACTCCCCACTGGCACTAAGGGACTCCTCCTCCCGCTGCTCCCCTATCCCGGGACGGGCATTCCCAGCTCCAAGCCCGGAGCAGGAGCTGCCACTGACCTTTGATTTCCAACCACTGCTCGTAATCCTCCTCCTCCTCCTCATCCGGGGCCTGGAAGACGCTGAGGCGGCTCAGGACGGGGCCGGCCTTGGGCTGGGAGAGGCTCCGGGCCTGCAGCATCCGGCTCAGGGCCTGCCCCGGGCCCCGCTTCCCCAGCAGCGCCGGCTTCTTCCCGGGACCCGCAGCCGGGGCATTCCCGGAGCTGTTGGGGGCATTCCCGGAGCTGTTGGGGGGATTGGGGGGAGTTTCTGTGGAGAAAAGAAAGGGAAAAGAGTTCCTGGGTATCCCAGGTTTGTGGTGGGAATGGCTCAGGGCCTGCCCTGGTCGCTTCTTCCCGGGGCCCGGAGCCGGGGCATTCCCGGAGCTGTTGAGGGGATTTGGGGCAGTTTCTGTGGAGAAAATAAAGGGAAAAGAGTTCCTGGGTATCCCAGGTTTGGGATGGGACATTCCTGGAATTGTTGGGGGGATTTGGGGCATTTTCTGTGGAGAGAATGAAGGGAATTATTCCTGGGAATTCCGGGTTTGGGGTGGGAAACGCTTGGGGTCTGCCCCGGTCGCTTCTTCCCGGGGCCTGGAGCCGGGGCATTCCCGGAGCTGTTGGGGGGATTGGGGGGAGTTTCTGTGGAGAAAAGAAAGGAAATGATTCCTGGGAATCCTGCCTTTGGTGTAGGAAAGGCTCCAGGCCTGGAGTATCTGACTCAGGGCCTGCCCCGGTCGCTTCTTCCCAGGGTTTGGAGCCGGGGCATTCCCGGAGCTGTTGAGGGGATTGGGGGCAGTTTCTGTGGGGAAAATAAAGGGAAAAGAGTTCCTGGGTATCCCAGGTTTGTGGTGGGAATGGCTCAGGGTCTGCCCCGGTCGCTTCTTCCCGGGGTTTGGAGCCGGGGCATTCCCGGAGCTGTTGAGGGGACTGGGGGGAGTTTCTGTGGAGAAAATAAAGGGAAAAGAGTTCCTGGGTATCCCAGGTTTGGGATGGGACATTCCTGGAATTGTTGGGGGGATTTGGGGCATTTTCTGTGGAGAGAATGAAGGGAATTATTCCTGGGAATTCCGGGTTTGGGGTGGGAAACGCTCAGGGTCTGCCTCGGTCGCTTCTTCCCAGGGTTTGGAGCCGGGGCATTCCCGGAGCTCTTGAGGGGATTGGGGGGAGTTTCTGTGGAGAAAATAATGGGAAAAGAGTTCCTGGGTATCCCAGGTTTGGGCTGGGAGAGGCTCTGGGCCTGCAGCATCCGGCTCAGGGCCTGCCCCGGGCCCCGCTTCCCCAGCAGCGCCGGCTTCTTCCCGGGACCCGCAGCCGGGGCATTCCCGGAGCTGTTGGGGGCATTCCCGGAGCTGTTGGGGGGATTGGGGGGAGTTTCTGTGGAGAAAAGAAAGGAAATGATTCCTGGGAATCCTGCCTTTGGTGTAGGAAAGGCTCCAGGCCTGGAGCATCTGACTCAGGGCCTGCCCTGGTCGCTTCTTCCCAGGGTTTGGAGCCGGGGCATTGCCGGAGCTGTTGAGGGGATTGGGGGCAGTTTCTGTGGAGAAAATAAAGGGAAAAGAGTTCCTGAGAATCCCAGGTTTGCGATGGGACATTCCTGGAATTGTTGGGGGGATTTGGGGCATTTTCTGTGGAGAGAAGGAAGGGAATTATTCCTGGGAATTCTGGGTTTGGGGTGGGAAACGCTCAGGGTCTGCCTCGGTCGCTTCTTCCCAGGGTTTGGAGCTGGGGCATTCCCGGAGCTGTTGAGGGGATTGGGGGGAGTTTCTGTGGAGAAAATAAAGGGAAAAGAGTTCCTGGGAATCCCAGGTTTGGGATGGGACATTCCTGGAATTGTTGGGGGAATTTGGGGCATTTTCTGTGGAGAGAAGGAAGGGAATTATTCCTGGGAATCCTGGGTTTGGGTTGGGAGAGGCTCCAGGCCTGCTCCAGTCGCTTCTTCCCAAGGTTTGGAGCCGGGACATTCCTGGAATTGTTGGGGGGATTTGGGGCAGTTTCTGAGGGGAGAAGGAAGGGGAAATTTTTCCTCAGATCTCTTTAAGGTTTCCAAGGATTAAAAACCCCAATTTTAAGGGATAAGCCCCCAAACTTTAGGGAAAGTTACCAAAATTTTCAGGAAAAATTCCAAAATTTTGAGGGAAAATCCCCCACATTTTGAGGGAAAATCACCCCGATTTTGAGGGAAAATCACCCCGATTTTGAGGGAAAATCACCCCGATTTTGAGGGAAAATCACCCCGATTTTGAGGGAAAATTCCTAAATTTTAGGAAAAATTCCAAAATTTTGAGAGAAAATTCCTAAATTTTGAGAGAAAATTCCCAAATTTTGAGAGAAAATTCCCAAATTTTGAGAGAAAATTCCCAAATTTTGAGAGAAAATTCCCAAATTCTGAGGGAAAAATCCCCCACATTCTGAGGGAAAACCTCCCCTATTTTAAGTAGGAAAAACCCATTTTTGAGGGATAACTTCCTCCCAAACTCCCTGGGAAGAGCTCAGGGAATATTTTCATGGATCTGGAGCCCTCCTGGGGCCAGGAAGGACCTACCAGCATTGGATTTTTCCCTCTGGAGCTTCAGGAATTGCTGCAGGAAGCTCCCGTCATTCACGAACTTGTTGGACACGGAGGCCTCGCTCTCGGAGCCGTCGTCGCTGAGCGGGGACAGGAAAACAGCAGCTGGAATTTGGGAGCTTCCCAGCCCTTCCCACCAGGGATTCGGGGCAGGAAAAGCTCCTGGGATTGGTAATTTTCCTCACCTACCACTGAATTCCCAAAAGAATCCCAACTCTCCTTCCTGCTCAGGGGTTTATCCACACTCCCCACCTGGTTTCTGCTCTGGTAAAATTCGGATTTTCCTCCCCCTGCTCCACCAAAGTTGGGATTTTCTTACCTCTGTTTCATTAAAACTGGGATTTTCCTCCTCCTACTCCACTAAAACTGGGATTTCCCTCCCCCTGCTCCATTAAAATTCACATTTGCCTTCCCTGCTCCACTAAAACCAGGATTTTCCTTCCCTACTCCACCAAAACCGGGATTTCCCCCCTCAGCTCCACTAAAACCAGGATTCACCTTCCCTACTCCACCAAAACTGGGACTTCCGTCCCTCAGCTCCACTAATACCAGGATTTACCTTCCCTACTCCACCAAAACTGGGATTTTCCTTTCCTGCTCCATTAAAATTCACATTTACCTTCCCTGCTCCACTAAAACCAGGATTTTCCTTCCCTACTCCACCAAAACCGGGATTTCCCCCCTCAGCTCCACTAATACCAGGATTTACCTTCCCTACTCCACCAAAACTGGGATTTTCCTTTCCTGCTCCATTAAAATTCAGATTTACCTTCCCTGCTCCACCAAAATTGGCATTTCCCTCCCTCAGCTCCACCAAAACCAGGATTCACCTTCCCTACTCCCCCAAACCTGCGCTTTCCCTCTCCCAGCTCCCCGCCCGTTCTCCCGCAGGCAGAACGGCGGTATTCCCGGGATCATTCCCGGGCTCGTTCCGTACTCTCCGAGCAGCGGGAGCTGCGGGATGCTGAGCGAGTTCTGCCGCGCCTGCTGCTCCAGCCGGGCCTCGATCTCCCGCTTCTTCTGCGCGATCAGCTCCTCCTGCTGCAGGATGTTCACGCTCGTCTTGGCCGACTTGGACTGCGGCACGCCGAACCACCGGCTCGCCTTCCCTGAGGGAAAACGGAGGGAATTGTTAGCATGGGAATGGCCGGGATTCCCTGAGGGGAAACGGTGGGAGTTAGAATGGGAATGGCAGGGATTCCCTGAGGGGAAACGGTGGGAGTTAGCACGGGAATTGGACGGGATTCCCTGAGGGGAAAGGGTGGGAGTTAGAATGGGAATGGCAGGGATTCCCTGAGGGGAAAGGGTGGGAGTTAGCACGGGAATTGGACGGGATTCCCTGAGGGGAAAGGGTGGGAGTTAGAATGGGAATGGCAGGGATTGGCCAGGATTCCCTCAGGGATAAGCCCGAATCCAGGGTTGCCTTCCCTGAGGGGAAACGGTGGGAATCAGCATGGGAATTGGCTGGGATTCCCTGAGGGGAAAGGGTGGGAGTTAGAATGGGAATTGGACGGGATTCACTGAGGGGAATTAGCATGGGAATTGTCCGGAATCCCCTGAGGGAAAAGGGCAGGAATGATCAGGGATAAGCCCGAATCCAGGGTTGCCTTCCCTGAGGGGAAACGGTGGGAATTAGAATGGGAATTGGCCGGGATTCCCTGAGGGAAAAGGGCGGGAATCAGCATGGGAATGGCCGGGATTCCCTGAGGGGAAAGGGTGGGAGTTAGCACGGGAATTGTCCGGGATCCCCTGAGGGAAAAGGGCAGAAATGATCAAGGATAAGCCTGAATCCAGGGTCGCCTTCCCTGAGGGGAAACGGTGGGAATTAGCATGAGAATTGGCCGGAATTCCCTCAGGGAAAAGGACAGGAATGATCAGGGATAAACCCGAAACCAGGGTCTTCCTCCCTGAGGGAAAAGGGCCGGAATTAGCACGGGGAATTATCTGGAATTCCCTAAGGGAAAAGGCCGGGAACTAGCATGGGAATTGGCCGGAATCAAGGGCGGCATTCCCTGTGGGAAAATGGGGGGAATTAACAGTGAGCATCCCAACTCCGAGGTCGCCTTCCCTGAGGGAAAAAGGCGGGATTTAAGAGGGAGCATCCCAGACCAGGCCTCAAATTCCCTGAGGGAAAAAGGCGGGAATTAACGGGGAACATCCCGAATCAAGGGGTGCATTCCCTGAGGGAAAAGGGCAGGATTTAACAGGGATCATCCCAAATCAAGGGTCACATTCCCTGTGGGAAAAGGGCAGGATTTAACAGGGATCATCCCAAATCAAGGGGTGCACTTCCCTGAGGGAAAAGGTGGGATTTAACAGGGATCATCCCAAATCAAAGGTCACATTCCCTGAAGGAAAAAGGCGGAAATTGTCCCAGACCAGGGCTCGAATTCCCTGAGGGAAAAGGAGGGGGGGAATTAGAATAAAGGCACACTTTCCCTAAGGGGAAAAAAGCGGGAATTGTTCCAAATCCAGGATCGAATTCCCTGTGTGAAAAGGACGGGATTTAAAAGGGACCATCCCAGATCAGGGCTCGCATTCCCTGTGGGAAAAGTAGGGAGGATTAACGTAGGGACCATCCCAAATTCAGCTTCCCTGTGGGAAAACGCAGGGAATTAATGCGGGACCATCCCGAACTTGGCTTCCCTATAGAAAAAAAGAAAGGAAAATAACCGGGAGACCACTCCAAACTCGGCTTCCCTGGGGGAAAAAATGGGGAATTAATGCGGGATCATCCCGAATAAACAGTTGCATTCCCTGTAGGAAAAAAAAAGGGGAAATTAATGGCGAGATCATCCCAAATCAAGGCTCGTATTTCCTACGGGAAAAGAGGGAACATTAACATGGGGATCATCCCGAACCAAGGCTCGCTTTCCTTGTGGGAAAAAGGGAGGAATAAACTACGGGACCATCCTAAATTTACCTTCCCTGTAGGATAAAAGGGAAAAAAAATCAGCCACAAACCACCAGCTCAGCTTTCCTAAGGGGAAAAAGGAGAGGGAAATGAGCAGTTGGGTTTCCTGTGGGAAAAGGGGAGGAAAAGTCAACAGCGGAGCCTCCCCGGAGCAGCGGCTCGGGTTTTCTGCGGGAAAAGAGGGAGAAAATTAACGGGGAAACCATCCCGGACCCCGGCTCGGCTTCCCTGTGGGAAAAATTAACAGAGGAGCCATCCCGAAGCACCAGCCCGCCTTCCCTGAGGGAAAACGAGCCGGGAATGAAGGCGGGGATTAGTCCCGAACTCCCGGCTCGGCTCCGCTGTGGGCGAACAGGAGGGGATTTAACGGGGGGGACTCCCTCAGCCCCCGACCCCGCGGGCTCACCCTCACCCCCGGGCACACACCGCCACCCCCGGCTCCCGGAGCCCCGGGGGGCGGTGCGGCCGGGCCGGGGGATGGCAGCGAGGCGGGAGAACGGGAGCAGAGCCCCGGGAGGGCCGGGGCATAGCCGGGAGCCGCCCGGGCCGGGCCGTACCTGGCGCATCCCTGTGGTTGTCCATTTTGGAGCCCCCGTCCCAGCACGCCCCGCGCCGGGCGCGCCGCGCCGGGGCCGCGCGGCCGCAAGGGCCTTTGGGAGCTGTAGTCTCTCTTGGGCGCCATCCCGCCGCTCTCTCCGGTCCTCCCGCCGCACCGAGCGCCGCTCGCGGCGCGGCCGAACCGCCCCGCTCTGGCGGCTCCGCCGCTCCGCTCGTTCCCAGGGTCGCCCCGCATCCTATCGGTGCGAAAGGCCGGACTACAACTCCCATCTCCCCTCCTCGCCTGAGGCCACCGGACTCCAACTCCCATCGTGCCCCACGCCCTCCGTCGGTGTTGTCGGCGGCCCCAAGATGGCGGCGGTGGCGGCGGGCGCCGCGGCCCCTCAGCAGCCGCCGCCGCCTCAGCAGCCGCCGCAGCCGGTGGGAGGCGGCGGGAGCGGCTCCGGGGAGGCGGCGGGAGCCGCGGGTGGTGCCGGAGGCGGCGGCGGAGGTGCCGGCGGCGGAGGCGGCGCGGCCGGGCCCGCGCCGGGGTCGGGGTCGGGCGGCGGCGCGGCCGCGGGCGAGTCGTGGTACCTGGCGCTGCTGGGCCTGGCCGAGCATTTCCGCACGTCCAGCCCGCCCAAGGTGCGGCTGTGCGTGCACTGCCTGCAGGCCGTGCTGCCCCGCAAGCCCCCGGCACGCATGGAGGCCCGCACGCACCTCCAGCTCGGCTCCGTCCTCTACCACCACACCCGCAACGGCGACCAGGCCCGCGGGCACCTGGAGAAGGCGGTGAGGGGGGCTGGGGAGAGGGGAGCGGGGCTGGGGAGAGGGGAGCGGGGCTGGAGAGAGGGGGAGCGGGGCTGGGGAGAGGGAGCGGGCTGGGAGAGGGGGAGCGGCTGGGGAAGGGAGAGGCGGAGCGGCGGCTGGGAGAGGGATGAGAGGAGAGCGGGGCTGGTGAGAGGGGAAAAGGGCTTGGGAAGGGGAACGGGGAGCGGGGCTGGGGAGAGGGGAGCAGGGCTGGAGAGAGGGGGAGCGGGGCTGGAGAGAGGGGAAAAGGGGCTGGGGAAAGGGGAGAGGGGAGCGGGGCTGGGGAAAGGGGGAATGGGGCTGGGGAAAGGGGAGAGGGGAGTGGGGGGTTCCAGAGCGTGGAGAAAGTGTTGGGCGTGGTGGGGATGGGGATCTGGGCACCTGCAGAAGGTGAGGAGCAGGGAAAGGGGGCGGCCGAGGGGGTGCTGGAGTCTGGAGAAGGTGAGGAGCAGGGAAAGGGATGGTGGGAGGATAACGCGGGGCTCTGGTGGGTTTTAATCCCAGCCTAACCCGCTGTTCTCTCCTGCAGTGGCTGATCTCCCAGCAGGTATCCTTTTCCCGGGATCCAGCAGCACGGAACACCCCCGAGGAAACCCCCAAAACACCTCCCAGGGCCTGGGGGTGGGAACTTCACGGGCGTTTTTAATCCACTTCATCCCTGCTTTCCCAGCACCACAGAGCTGGGGTTGGAAAGGGCCTTAAATCCCGGTTTTCCTGCGGGTTTTGGGAGGTTTTGCTGCAGGTTTTGTTGTTGCCTTGACCCCGCTGGCAGATCCCGCAGTTTGAGGACGTGAAGTTCGAGGCAGCCAGTTTGCTGTCAGAGCTCTACTGCCAGGAGGTGAGAGAAACCCCCCAAAAACCCCTCTGGGCCCCTTTAATTCGGGTTTGGAGCGGGATATTCCTGCTAAAAATGGGATTTCTGGGATGAGAGGCTTTTTTTTGGTGTGTTTGTGTGGGAGTTTTTGGTGGAATTGCAGCGAGGGTTTCCTGCCCTGGAGGGATTTGGTTTGGCCAGAGAAGTTTTTTAGTTTTTGTTAGAGAAATGCTGATTTTGGGGGTGGGAAATCCATGTTTTTTCCTCAGGGTTTTGGAATCCTGGAGTGGTTTGGGTTGGGAAGGAGCTGAGGGATCATCCAGGTCCGTGGCAGGGATTCTGGGATTGATCCAACCTGGGCAATTCCAGGGATCCAGGGGCAGCCCCAGCTGCTCTGGGAATTCCGTCCCAGCCCCTCCTCACCCTCCCAGCCAGGAATTCCATCCCAAAATCCCATCAAAATGGAAAACAGGGAAGAATTCCCTGTGTCCATCCCTTATCCAAAGCTTTTCTTCCCATCCTGGAAAGCCCCTCTTGGATCATCCCCAATTTTATTTTCATTCTTGTCTTTAGGATGCTGATTTCCCTCAAAATCATTTCCTGGGATTCTGAATCCCAAAATCCTGGAATGGATCCTTAAATCCCCTCCAATCCCAGCTCCCAAAATCCCAGATCTCTCCAATCCCACCCAACCCAACCTTGGACATTGCAGGGATCCAGGGGCAGCCCCAGCTTCTCTGGGAATTCCATCCCAGCCCCTCCTCACCCTCTCAGCCAGGAATTCCATCCCAAAATCCCATCAAAATGGAAAATGGGAAGCGTTTCCCTGTGTCCATCCTTTGTCCAATGTCTTTTTTTTCCACCCACTTGGATCATCCCCAATTTTGTTTTCATTCCTGTCATGAAGAAGTTGTGATTTCCTTTAAAATCATTTCCTGGGCAGAATTTTGCTTTGAATCCCAAAATCCTGGAATGGTTTGGATTGGAAAGACCTTAAATCCCATCTAATCCCACCCTGCCGTGGGACACTTCCCACTATCCCAAATTTTTCCAATCCCATCCAGCCCAATTTTGGACGTTGCAGGGATCCAGGGGCAGCCCCAGCTGCTCTGGGAATTCCATCCCAGCCCCTCCTCACCCTCCCAGCCAGGAATTCCATCCCAAAATCCCATCAAAATGGAAAACAGGGAAGAATTCCCTGTGTCCATCCTTTGTCCAATGTCTTTTTTTCCCCGCACTTGGATCATTCCCAATTTTATTTTCATCCTTGTGTTTAGGATGCTGATTTCCCTCAAAATCATTTCCTGGGATTCTGAATCCCAAAATCCTGGAATGGATCCTTAAATCCCATCCAATCCCACCTCCCAAAATCCCAGATTCCTCCAATCCCACCCAACCCCCCCTGGGACACAACAACCCCAAACCTCTCCCATTTTCTTTTCATTCCTCCCCACACTTTGCTCCCTCCCGGGAGGGGGGCTTAGCTCTGTTATCCAAGGAATTCCGGGGCTGTGGAAATTCCAGGATTTGGGATTTGTGCTGACCTGGGGGTGTCTGTGTTGCAGAATTCCGTGGACACGGCCAAGCCCCTCCTGCGCAAAGCCATCCAGATCTCCCAGCAAACTCCCTACTGGCACTGCAGGCTGCTCTTCCAGCTGGCTGTGAGTGCTCCCAGCAGCAATTCCTGGGAAAAAAATCCGGGAAGAATCCTTTATTCCCGTTAAAAATGGCGGGGATGGGTTGGAGCCGCTTATTCCCTAAAAAATCGGTGTTAACGGGGAGGGAAAAGGGGAAATCCGGG
Organism: Eopsaltria australis; assembly: GCA_034509425.1. Classification (NCBI taxonomy): domain Eukaryota; kingdom Metazoa; phylum Chordata; class Aves; order Passeriformes; family Petroicidae; genus Eopsaltria; species Eopsaltria australis. Next base: position 6,233 of record JAVTVJ010004924.1, on the reverse strand, counting down.
CTGGGAGTTGGATCAGGGAATCAGGCAGGGTCAGCCTGTGGGAATTAGGGATGTGGAATTCCAGGGATGGAGGGAAAAAATTCATTTTGGGGCTTGGAGAGAGAGCAAATCCTGCTGGGATTGGAATTTTTATTGGGTTATTTTGTGTTTAATTTGGGATGTGGGATGGGAAAAGGGAAATCAGGGTTGGGAATTGGATCAGGGAATCATCCAGGGTCAGCCTGTGGGAATTAGGGATGTGGAATTCCAGGGATGGAGGAAGATCCATTTTGGGGCTTGCAGGAAGAGCAAATCCTGCTGGGATTGGAGTTTTCCAGCTGGAAGTTTTTATTGGATTATTTTGTGTTTAATTAGGGATGCAGGATTGGAATGGGAAAAGGGAAATCAGGGAATCATGCAGGATCAGCCTGTGGGAATTAGGGATGTGGAATTCCAGGGATGGAGGGAAAATCCATTTTGGGGCTTGGAGAGAGAGCAGATCCTGCTGGGATTGGAGTTTTCCAGCTGGAAGTTTTTATTGGATTTTTTGATATTTAATTAGGGATGCAGGATTGAAAAGGGAAATCCGGGCTGGGAGTTGGATCAGGGAATCAGGCAGGATCAGCCTGTGGGAATTAGGGATGTGGAATTCCAGGGATGGAGGGAAAAAATTCATTTTGGGGCTTGGAGAGAGAGCAAATCCTGCTGGGATTGGAATTTTTATTGGGTTATTTTGTGTTTAATTAGGGATGTGGGATGGGAAAAGGGAAATCAGGGAATCAGGCAGGATCAGCCTGTGGGAATTAGGGATGTGGAATTCCAGGGATGGAGGAAGATCCATTTTGGGACCTGCATGGAGAGCAAATCCTGCTGGGATTGGAGTTTTCCAGCCTGGAGTTTTTATTGGATTGTTTTGTGTTTAATTAGGGATGCAAATCAGGGCTGGGAATTGGATCAGGGAATCAGGCAGGATCAGCCTGTGGGAATTAGGGATGTGGAATTCCAGGGATGGAGGGGAAATCCATTTTTGGGGCTTGCAGGGAGAGTAAATCCTGCTGGGATTGGAATTTTCCAGCCTGGAGTTTTTATTGGATTATTTTGGGTTTAATTGGGGATGCAGGATTGGAAAGGGAAATCAGGGAATCATCCAGGATCAGCCTGTGGGAATTAGGGATGTGGAATTCCAGGGATGGAGGAAGATCCATTTTGGGACCTGCATGGAGAGCAAATCCTGCTGGGATTGGAATTTTTATTGGGTTATTTTGTGTTTAATTAGGGATGCAAATCAGGGCTGGGAATTGCATCAGGGAATCAGGCAGGATCAACCTGTGGGAATTAGGGATGTGGAATTCCAGGGATGGAGGGGAAATCCATTTTTGGGGCTTGCAGGGAGAGTAAATCCTGCTGGGATTGGAATTTTCCAGCCTGGAGTTTTTATTGGATTATTTTGGGTTTAATTGGGGATGCAGGATTGGAAAGGGAAATCAGGGAATCATCCAGGATCAGCCTGTGGGAATTAGGGATGTGGAATTCCAGGGATGGAGGAAGATCCATTTTGGGACCTGCATGGAGAGCAAATCCTGCTGGGATTGGAATTTTTATTGGGTTATTTTGTGTTTAATTAGGGATGCAAATCAGGGCTGGGAATTGCATCAGGGAATCAGGCAGGATCAACCTGTGGGAATTAGGGATGTGGAATTCCAGGGATGGAGGGAAAAAATTCATTTTGGGGCTTGCAGGGAGAGTAAATCCTGCTGGGATTGGAATTCTACAGGTGGAGGTTTTGTTGGGTTATTTTGTGTTTAATTAGGGATGCAGGATTGGAAAGGGAAAAGGGAAATCAGGGAATCAGGCAGGATCAGCCTGTGGGAATTAGGGATGTGGAATTCCAGGGATGGAGGGAAAATCCATTTTTGGGGCTTGCAGGGAGAGCAAATCCTGCTGGGATTGGAGTTTTCCAGCCTGGAGTTTTTATTTGGATTTAAAAATATTTAATTATGGAAATTTTAATTGAATTTTTAAACATTTAATTCGGGGTGCGGAATGGGAGAAGGAGAGGGAAAAGATCTCCAGGAGAAGGAGCAAGGGAAAAATATCCAGGGAAAGGAGCAAAGGGAAGGAATCCAAGGAAAATTCTTTTTCCTGGTCTGGAATGTGCTCCAAAGTATAAAATAAAAACATTGACAGGGATAGAAATAAATTTAAATGTATTTATGGAAAAAAAGAGCTTTAATTCCCTGTGGATTCAGGAATATTTAATTCCCCAGGAATTCAGGAATATTTAATTTTCCAGGAATTAAAAAGGATTTAATTTCCCAGGAATAAGGAATATTTAATTCCCCAGGAATTGAGAAATATTTAATTTTTCAGGAATTGAGGAATATTTAATTCCATGTGGATTCAGGGATATTTAATTCCCAGAAATTGAGGAATATTTAATTCCCTGTGGATTCAGGGATATTTAATTCCCAGAAATTGAGGAATATTTAATTCCCTGTGGATTCAGGGATATTTAATTCCCAGGAATTGAGGAATATTTAATTCCCTGTGGATTCAGGATATTTAATTCCCAGAATTGAGGAATATTTAATTCCCTGTGGATTCAGGGATATTTAATTCCCAGAAATTGAGGAATATTTAATTCCCTGTGGATTCAGGGATATTTAATTCCCAGAAATTGAGGAATATTTAATTCCTTGTGGATTCAGGAATATTTAATTCCCAGAAATTGAGGAATATTTAATTCCCTGTGGATTCAGGAATATTTAATTCCCAGAAATTGAGGAATATTTCATTCCCTGTGGATTCAGGAATATTTAATTCCCAGAAATTGAGGAATATTTAATTCCTTGTGGATTCAGGGATATTTAATTCCCAGAAATTGAGGAATATTTAATTCCCTGTGGATTCAGGGATATTTAATTCCCAGAAATTGAGGAATATTTAATTCCCTGTGGATTCAGGAATATTTAATTCCCCAAGAATTGAGGAATATTTCATTTCCTAGGAATTCTTCCTGAGGGCTCAGGATCTTTTCCTCTCCTCAGAACTTCCCATTTTTCCCTGATTTCCCTTTTTTTGGAGCCTCTTCTCCTCTTCCAGAATTCCCACCTGAGTTTGGGAAGGGGGCAAAATTTGGGATCACGCCTTGGAGACTCCTCTTACTGGGAAAACTCCTTTTCCAGCGTGAAAATCCATGGATTTTCTTGGAGCTGTTGGGATCTGACCAGCCCTGGATCTTCACCCTTGGCAGGATCCAATTTTTAACCAATTCCTCATTAATTGGGAATTTAAGTTAAAAAAACCCCCTTCAAACCTTTGGAAAAGCCACAGATTTCTTTGGAAAACAGCTCCAAAACCCCTTTAAGGAGCGGGATTTTGGAAATCCAGGGAGATGGAGGGATTTTTTGGGGATTCAGGGAGTGAAGATTGAGTTTTGATGGGATTTTTTCCGGTGTTTCAGCAACTGCACACCCTGGAGAAGGATCTGGTGTCGGCCTGTGACCTGCTGGGAGTGGGGGCCGAGTACGCCCGCGTGGTGGGCTCCGAGTACACCAGGTCATTCCCAGCGTTTCCTGCCTGAATTCCCTGCCATTTCCTGCCCGAATTCCCTGGCATTTCCTGCCTGAATTCCCTGGCATTTCATCCCCGAGCTCCCTGGGATTTCCTGCCTGAATTCCCCAGGATTTCCTCCCCGAATCCCCTGGGATTTCGTCCCTGAGTTCCTTGGGATTTTCTCCCCAAATTTCCTGGGATTTCGTCCCCGAGTTCCCTGGGATTTCCTGCTTGAATCCCGTGGCATTTCATCCCTGAGCTCCCTGGGATTTCCTGCCTGAATTCCCCAGGATTTCGTCCCCAAGTTCCCTGGGATTTCGTCCCTGAGTTCCTTGGGATTTTCTCCCCAAATTTCCTGGGATTTCATCCCCGAGTTCCCTGGGATTTCCTGCCTGAATTCCCTGGGATTTCGTCCCCGAGTTCCCTGGGATTTCATCCCCGAGTTCCTTGGGATTTCGTCCCCGAGTTCCCTGGGATTTCGTCCCCGAGTTCCCTGGGATTTCCTGCCTGAATTCCCCGGGATTTCCTGCCTGAATTCCCCGGGATTTCCTCCCCGAGTTCCCTGGGATTTCGTCCCCAAATTCCCTGGGATTTTGTCCCCAAGTCTCCTGGGATTTCCTCCCCAAATTCCCCAGGATTTCCTCCCTGAGTTCCCTGGGATTTCCTCCCCAAATTCCCCAGGATTTCCTCCCCAGGTTTCCAGGGATTTCTTCTTTAAATCCCCTGTGATTTCATCCTCGAGTTCCCTGGGATTTCCTCCCCAAATCTCCTGGGATTTCCTCCCCAAATTCCCTGGGATTTCCTCCCCAAGTCTCCTGGGATTTCCTCTCCAAGTTTCCAGGGATTTCTTCTTTAAATCCCCTGGGATTTCCTCCCTGAGTTCCATGGGATTTTGTCCTTGAGTCCCTTGGGATTTCCTCCCCAAATTCCCTGGGGTTTCCTCTCCAAATTACCTTGGATTTCTTCCTGGAGTTCCCTGGGATTTCCTCCCTGTTTTCCTCCCTGAATTCCCTGTGATTTCCTCCCTGAATTCCCTGGGATTTCCTCCCCGAATTCCCTGTGATTTCCTCCCCAAATTCCCTGGGCATTCCTCCTTGAATTCCCTGGGAATTCCTCTCTCAGCTCCCTTAATCCTCTTTTTTTTTGCCTTTTTTTGGAGCAGAAAAATCCCAGATTTTTCGTTTTTCCTGGTTTTTTTTTTTTTGTGGATTGAGTAAATTTTTTGGGAATTAAACTTGATTTCCTTTCCTTCCAGAGCCCTCTTCCTGCTCAGCAAGGGGATGGTGAGTTGGAAACCATTTTTAAATAAATTATTTCCTTTTTAACACCAAATTCCAGAGGATATTTTTGGGATAAACCGGAATTCTCATGGATAAATTTGGCTTTTTCCCCCCTCAGTTTTTCTGGGAGGAAAAAAAGAATCATTGGGAATTTTCCCTGGATTTTTTTGTAACGAGGGGTGGAAAAGCTGGGGGGGGGGTGAAAGGGTGAATATTCCAATCCTGATTCCTGGAATTGGAGGATCCATGGAATTAGAGGATCCTGGAAGTCGAGAATCCATGGAATTGGAGCATCCTGAAATTAGGGGATCCATGGAATTGAAATTAGGGATCCTCTGGAATTAGAGGATTCATGGAATTAGAGGATCCTGGAATTGGAGGGTTTTAGAAGTAGAGAATCCATGGAATTGGAGAATCCATGGAATTAGAAAATCCTGGAAGTCGAGAATCCATGGAATTAGAGAATCCATGGAATTAGAGGATCCATGGAATTAGAGAATGCATGAAATGGGAGGATCCTGGAATTAAAGAATCCTGGAATTAAAGAATCCATAGAATTAGAGGATCCTGAAATTAGACAATCCTGGAATTAAAGAATCCATGGAATCAGAGAACCTTGGAATTAGAGGATCCAGACATTAGAGAATCCATGGAATTAAAGGACCCATGGAATTAAAGAATCCATGAAATTGGAGGATTCTGGAATTAAAGAATCCATAGAATTAGAGGATCCTGGAATCAGAGCATCCATGGAATTAAAGGACCCATGGAATTGGAGGATTCTGGAATTAAAGAATCCGTAGAATCAGAGGATCCTGGAACCAGAGCATCCATGGAATTAAAGAATCCATGGAATTGGAGGATTCTGGAATTAAAGAACCCATAGAATCAGAGCATCCTGAAATCAGAGAACCCATGGAATTAGAGCATCCACGGAACTAAAGAATCCATGAAATCCCTTCCCCTGGAAGCACCAAGCTCACCTCCCCCAATCCCAACCCGTTCCAATTCCCCCACCCAACATTTCCCAATCCCACTCGCCACCCACCCACAGCTCCACCGGCAATTCCCATTCCCCCGATTCCCCTGGGAGCATTTATCCCGAAAAAAAAAGTTGGGATTTGTTTGGGAATTGCAGCTGCTGCTGATGGAGAGGAAGCTGCAGGAGGTGCACCCGCTGCTGACGCTGTGCGGGCAGATCGTCGAGAACTGGCAGGGAAACCCCATCCAGAAGGAATCGCTGCGCGTCTTCTTCCTCGTGCTGCAGGTCACGCATTACCTGGACGCCGGACAGGTGAGAGACTCATTCCAGCTGGGAGTTTGGGAGGGGGTGTTCCTAAAAAAATGGGGGTTTTTGGGAATTTTGGGGGGTTTTTTGGGGATTTTTGGAAATTTTTTGGGGGTTTTTTTGGGGGTTTT